>JANFQY010000140.1:0-84411 GCA_025592935.1 Aspergillus ostianus | reverse complement strand
AATTTCCCCGTTCTTTTCTTTATTTTACCCCCCCCCCCCCCCCCCCCCCCGACCTCAGCGTCGGCACGGCGAACTCTCGACATGATCGAGCATTACCCCCACCCCGTCAATACTGAGAGCACTATGAGCGATAAATAAGGTGTTTTCAAAGATGATGAAGATCCATCGCCCAGGCAGCGAAGAAAGCAGGTCAAGGCGACCGGACAAGTTCTTCAGGCCTCCACATTGAGCGACTTGGAGGACGTGGTCTGGATGTTAGACATCGATTACCGCTATATGGACGGCTCCCTTTGGAACGTGCTCACCGGGGATGAAGTGCCCACTTAGGGATGAAGTGTCTGTATAGAACAAAACACTGTTCACAGTGTATAAGAAAACACTAGTCCTAGTCTGGCAAGCCCGCCCCGCGAATCACGTGTCACCGAGCCTGGGTGAGTCAGCAGCCGATCGCAATGACTTCAGCAGCCGACAGCCGCTTGTCCCTGTCAAGCGTCGAAAAGCGAGATCTGCCGACATTTGTCCATTCGATCCCCACTGCATCCCATTCTGCTCCTGCCGAAGCAATGTGCATGCTGCTGCTTACCACGTGAGGTAGCTGAATCCTACTCGAATCGCTTCATTCTCGTCCTGCTTCGCTGTCTATGACCTCAACTACGCGCATGAGCCGGAGCACCATTCGCGCGGAAAAACTTCGGCACTGATATTATCCCCCTCGAATCGAACTGATCCATTCTCTCCCAATGGCTTCTCCTTATCAATCGTCCATGTCGTTCTCGCCGTCGGTACCCGGCGCCGACATGACGGCTCCCGGTGCCGCGGGTGCAGGTTCCTCACGACCCATCTCCGAGCTGCCGCAATCCCAGGTCGACGCGATCATCCGCACCAAACGAAAGGCCCGGGAGCCCAAGGCCTGTTACCCCTGTCACGCGCGAAAGGTCAAGTGCGACCGCAATCTTCCCTGCGATGGATGCGTTAAGCGAGACCACCCCGATATCTGCTCCTACGAACGTCCCTCCAAGAAGCGAATCATGACGGGCTCCTCGGTCCCGCCGCCCGCCGCCACGACGTATAGCGATAGTCCTGTCGGAGGCACGACGCCTGGCGGGGTCCCGGAGCAAATGGGAATGCCGCCCCAGCCTGACGGTGGCGTTCGTCTGAAACAAGAGCCTGGCACGACGCGACCCGTGCCTTCCGTGCCGTTGCCGTTGGGGCCCAGCGGTCGCGTGTCGGTTGCGCGCGAGGAGTGGGATAATGTGCGCACCCGGTTGAAGGAGATGGAGCAGACGATCAGCAATCTTCGCGTGGGCCTGGAACGGGCGGAGGAGGGACAGGCGTCCAGTCTGGAGACTGGCAGCGTGCAAAGCGGGGACGCGAGTACCCGATCCAAGGCCGCTTCCCCCGAGCGAGAGGGAATCCATGCGGCTAATACTCTGGGCGAGGGCACTGTTCATCTGGGATCGAGGTCTGTTCTTGCATATATCCTGAACAACAAGTCGGGGTCCGACCAGTTACAGGCACTTCTGGAAGGCGGCATCTTGCCAAAACTGGGTCTTGATAATGAGTCGGCAACCTATCCTTTTGTCGATCTCTGGTCATCGGACATGTCGACTTTCGACATCAGTGCCGTTTGTAGTGCGCTGCCAGGTGATCAACAGTGCAAAGAGTTAGTCTTCCCAAGGCTGAGGTTGGGGTTTGTATGGTAAGCTGACGTCCTGCCAGGTTCTTTTACTTTTACCGAGATATCGCCGGGGCTATTTATCCCGTGATCGAGGACACGGCTCTTTTCGAAATGAACCTCAGTCTCATGCTACAAAACCGCGCGTCGATTGGTGGAGCTTACAGGGCCGATGATGATCAAGCTCAGAAGCCGTTTGGTGTTTCGATTGCGTTCCTTGGTTTGTTGTTCGCCGTTTTGGCGTCCGGTTGTCAATCTTCTGATCTGCCCGGCAAGGAGAGAGAGTTGACTTCGCAAGTTTATGGTGAGGTATCCTGACGCAGCGATTGATCTTTTACTAACCAGACTAGTCTGCTGCTCCTATCAGTGTCTTCGAATGACGAACTTTTTGTCCCAACCCACTATAGAAGCCATCCAGACATTGCTGGTTATCGGGAATGTGCTGTCTTATAACATGAACCCTGGAATTTCATATGTTTTACTTGGTATGTACAATCTCCCTTATCCGTGACGGCCGACTAATTAAAATAGGGATGACTCTCCGCATGGGGCTGGCTCTCGGTCTTCATGTCGAAACCAGTCGCTTCTCGCCAGTAGAGCGATACCGTAGACGACATGTTTGGTATGCACACGTTCCAAAAGCACAGTTAGACCAAACTAACGGATGTAGGTGGTCCATGGCCTGGCAGGACAGCCATTTCTCTCTATCTTATGACCGACCGTCCACGACCGCCGTCAGTCAACCGGACATCGCCTCTCGTGGAGACTCGCGACCTGGGGATCTCTGCTATTTCGAAACCCTCTGCCGGATCATCGCCCTCGCTTTAGAAGTTGTCCGCGGCCGGATGCTAAACTCGCATTCTCAGATGAGCTTTAAAACGATTCAAACATACAAAGAGCGGATACAGCACATCATGGTCGAAGCAAAACCCTACCTACGGGATCCCAAATACTGCGTTACGCCGACGGAGCATCTCGAACGCGTGGTCCTCAAACTGCATTCCTCCTACTTCTCCTCCGAGCTCTGCCGGCCAGCGCTCAAAACCACCGCCGATGCTCATGATCCGGCCAGTTCCAGCATGCGCTCCGACTGCGTCGTCAACCTGATGACGACGGTCGAAGCCTACATTGAAATGCACTCCGTCAGCTCGCACGCGTCGCGCTCCTGGATTGCGCTGCAACGCGCCATCAGCTCGATCTTCCTTCTGGCTGTCACGGAAGAGTCCAAAACTAACCCGCGCTTCTGGTCTCTTCTGCAACAGATCAAGATGATCATCGCCGAGCGCGCCAACACAGAATGCACGTACGAATCGGTAGATCCCACCAATCCAACATCTGACCGCACTGCGTCGGCCTTTGGCACCACCGTCCCTGCCACAGGAACGACGGCCAGCGCTGGCACCAGTCCTGCCGCCTTCTCCGCCTCTCCTGTTTCGGCTGCTATTCCCGTCGACACGCAAACGCAATGGGCCAAACCGTTGACCAAGACTCTGCGGGCCTTGGAGAAACTCGAAGCGGCATTCAGTTCGCAGACTCATGGCCCCGCCAGTCACGGATCACCGGCATACCTCAACCAGGGCTCAGGCTCTATGAGCTCTCTCATTCCTCCTGTGTCGGCGATGACGCCTAGCGTTGGATCCCTGCCGCCTCCGACACCCGAGAGCTCGACCAGTGGTGAATGGTCCATTCCTAACATCCTGGACCGAGCGGCTGAATATATCCATCCACCTTTGTGGAGTTAGTATGGGACAGGATTGGCATGGCGCTTTGGATGGATGGATGGCGTGGTATTTTTCGATTTCCTTTCTATTCTAATGACTTCTATGGTTGGGTTGGTTGGGTCGGTCTGGTCTAGTCATGGCAGGTACCGGGCACTTTTGAAAGTATAGTATATATATCATTTGGTTCTTGAATATTAGTAGGCTTTGCATCAGCATTCTATCTTAATCAATATTATAGCTTAGAGCAACCCGACACGGTTCTAAAAAAAAAATATGTTAACGCTGCCGCATCGCGGTAAGAGAGATTATACAAAGAACAAAACTGCTGGCAGTCGAGGCACTTGGTGTTTCTGTATCGACCATTTTCCTATCAAATACTTCAATATTCCGGGCATTTATTGCTTTTTGAATGATTTCATCATTGCCAGATTGGGGGTGTATAGGTGTTTTGAAGCAACCTGCCAAGGAGGATCTTTTCTTCCTCATCAACCATCTTGAATCATCTCATGTAGTTGTAATAGTTCATTCATGCATTTGGTGGGCATCGATAGCCTTCTATCACGCATAAAGCCTACAAATAATATGTGATTATGTAGAGGAAAACCCTCGGTGCGATCTCCATCCGAGCTATCGGGATGTGGACATTTCCTCCCGACTCTACTCCTATCATATAAAGTCGTGCCCAGATTTGACCCTCCAGTCTAGCGAACCCCAGATATATATTTGCAATCTATAAATATCGTACCTTACAATTGACACCATACCCCACCAAACCACCTAAGCAACGGGCAATCCCCACCATGGCATCCCCTGACTACAGCCACCATTTCTCCATCCACAACCTCCCCTACGGCATCGCTTCTTCATCCACCCATCCTACCCCCCAATGTGCAACGCGCCTTAACAACACCGTCATCTTCCTCGGTGATCTCCAGCGCGACAGCTTCTTCTCTGCGATCCCCGATCTACCAGCCCTTGTTTTTGAGGAAGCGACATTGAACCGATACGCTGCGCTGCCGAAACGCGTGCACCACCATGTTCGAGAGATCCTGCAGTCCGTGCTAGCCTCGAAGGGAGTCGACGGGTTGCCAGAGAGAAGTAGAGAAAATGTCGAAACAGTGAAGATGCATTTACCGATTGAGATTCCGAATTTCACAGGTATCCTATGCTTTGTCCTCTATTCTGACTCTAACTACCTGCCCATCTTCCCTGTTTACCCTGTCCCAACCCCAAAAGCAATAATGCGAGAAACTAACAACGACCGGAACAGACTTCTCCTGCAGTCTCAACCACGTCCAAAACGCCGGCCGCGCTATCCTCAACAACCCCACGCCCCCGCCGGGCTTCTTCCACTTCCCGATCGGCTATACCGGACGGGCCAGCAGCGTCGTGGTTTCGGGGACGCGGATCGTGAGACCCAGAGGACATATTCGTGACCGAACCAAGGCCAAACCAAATCCCACTTCTCCCAACGGGGAGTCAGAAAGAGAGGAACCCAACGACGACGTCATTTATGGCCCCTCAAGAGCACTAGACTATGAGCTTGAATTAGGGTTCGTGGTAGGTGTCCCAGTAGACGCGCATCAGGGCTTAGAGGCCAAAGATGCAGAAGAGTATCTGTTTGGGGTGGTGGTGGTTAATGATTGGAGTGGTAGGTATTTTTCGTGTCCTTCCATTTATTGATCGTCCTCAATCTTATTTCATCACTAACACCATGACCCCGGATACTGCAAACAGCCCGAGACATCCAATCCCTCGAAATGGTGCCCCTCGGCCCCCTGAATGGAAAATCCTTCAACACCACCATCTCCCCGTGGATCGTGACGTTTGAAGCCCTGGCCCCGTTTCGCGCTGTCGGTCCTCCTCCTCGCGCGGAACTACCGCCCCATCTTCAGGATCCTGGGGCGTTTGGATACGATATTAGTTTGAGGGTTGAGTTGGTGCATTGTGGTTCTTCAGTGGTTGGGAACGAGTTTGCGTCTACGTCGACGCCTACGAATGGGAACAGAAATGAACAGGGCAGGGAGGTAGCCACGACGCATCTCAGTACCTCTAATGCCAAAGACCTATTCTGGTCCCCCAGACAGATGCTGGCGCATATGGCGAGTTCTGGGTGTGGAGTGAGGACCGGGGAGTTGTTGGGTACCGGGACGGTGAGCGGGACTCAGGAAGGGGAGTATGGGTGTTTGCTGGAGATAACCGGGGGTGGGAAGAGCGCTGTTAGGTTGAATTCGGCAAGTGGGACTGGTGATAGGGAAGGAGAAGGAGAAGAGAGGGTGTTCTTGAAGGATAGAGACGTGGTGAAAATGGTTGGGTGGGCTGGCGAGGGGGTTGGGTTTGGGGAGTGTACTGGGGAGATTGTTGCTTCTGTTAATTAAGCCGCGCGGAGGAATGTCGATGATGATAGCGATTCTCTACAGTAGGATCAGAAGTTGGTCGCTCATTCGTATAGTTTCAAAACTGCTCGAAAAGGAAAGAAATAAACACCAAGCTAGTACCCATAGAGACTACAGGCTTATAACCTGGAGACACTCTACGAGGTATGGGGCTGCACAGGATAATCAAAGAATTGATTTCAACTATTCAACTAGATGAGTTGATCAAGGAAATGGTTGATGAGGAAGAAAAGGTTCTCCCTAGCAGATTGCAACCCGAGTCGTTCGAAACACCTACATAAATCGTATCGATGGTATGCCTTCTACAATATTCCATTTGATTGAAGATCGGTTAATACCGCGCATGAACATGCTTAGACTATTTGGCCATGTCATCATCATCAATATCAGACCCCAAGTCGGATGATCTGCATCCGACAAACCAGGCAGGCATTCTATATATAGCAAATTTTATACCATTCCCTGCGCGCAATGTTCCATATTTTGGGTCGAATGCACATGACAGAAACCCGGATTTGACAACCCAACTACGTCATGGTTTTGGCACTGGCACCCGCAGCCCTGCAGGCTTAAAGGGCTGATAGGCGTCGTCGACTCCCCGGACGTCGGGGCCTGAGACACCGGCGAGGCCAAGGACATCCCTGTCGTCTGCGCTTGTGGGATCAAAACCAGGGCCTTGGTTCTGGAGGCTCCGGAACCCAGCGTTTGCATGATCTGCGGGAGCGACGATTCTATCCCATTATTAGATCCGCCGATGGTAAGAAGATTAGGCAAGGGTTATACAGACAACTCACCCGTAGCGACATAATATAATGCAGACGACGGATACTGCGTCTGATCCCAAGATTCCGAAGGGAACGGAACGTTCAGCTCGGCCACCGAATAATTGCTGAGTGCCGACGACGACGACGACAGGTCTGGCTCGAAAAAGTTAACCCCGGCCTCATAAAAACTATTTGTTATGGAGGGAGGTGACGAGTTGGCCGATTCGCTCTCCTTGGACGTTTCGTACACGGACGACGGGGTCAAGGGTTGTGAGCAGATGACGGGTATAGCTCCCATGGAGCTGCTGCAGGTAGGACAGACGCCCGGGGGCGCGGGATAGTATGGATCCAAGTGGGCTGCGGTTTCTGAAGACGGCGAAAGTGTCTTGCTCTCAATTTCATACGGAGCGACAGGCTCCATTGATGATGAACCGGGGGTTGGATATCCCCAGCCGTTGAGACTCGCGGCAGCTCTGAGTTCGCTGGCGATAACACGCTCTTGTAGTTTGGCGATGCGGTCGCGGATTTTGCGGCCTAAAGCAAACATCAACATTCAGACCACGAACCGAGAGATAGTCGATTAACTTACGATGGTTTCGCTGTGAAAGCCGGTTCTGCAGTCTTCTTCTCTCGACGGGGTCTTGTTTTTGACCCGTCGAGTCGTTGGCTCGCTCATCTTTTACCGAGTGGTTTCTCATTTTCGAAACGGCAGTTGACGGATTCTCTTGGGTTCTTTTGTAGTGTCTTTCGTCGAGAGATGTTTGCTCCTTGGGATGAGAGATAATGAAAACCAATTCTCTTTCCACCTCGAAAGACGTTTGTCAAATAGGTACGTCAGGGCAGTGAAGAGTGACGCTAGACTCAATGAATATTTCCACTCAACAGCCCGACCCAACAATTGTCAGCGCTTTTTATAAAAGATCCGACACACGGTGGCTTATCTGATTCAAAGGTAGGATGCGCGCTGAACCCTGCACCACGGTTACCATTCGCTCGTCAGCCGAATAGCCACCGAGTTTACAAGGTTGCGCAGCAGATGCTACCGCATCTCAAGGCAGACCTGATCGAGAAAGGATAGTCGGTATACGAACGGTATTGGAATACCCACGGACCTGGAACTTGCTCGGGTTGTACTATCTCCCTCCGCCGAGGTACTTCGACACGGTATCGACGTCCAAGGACAACTGCTTCTGTGCTCCATGACCCCCGAAAGCCACGCGGTCCTGTAGTATCATGCTGGAGTACAGTTCGGTCCTCGAGTCTCCCCACGTATATGTCGCACAGTCAACCCGTATGAGTGGCTCCTGAGGCTTAGATGTGAGATTGCTGACGCAGAAGATCATAGATTAAATCAAAAGAAAATCAAGCACAGACCTGGCGGCGGATCATCGTTTGAGCGATTCGCGACGTTCCTGCCGGCTGGACGATAGAAACACATGTAGGTATGTCGATCAAACACCCTGCAATGAAGGACCCTAGGCTAGATAGGTTTGTTTGATCGGGGCTCTCGACCAAGCCCAACCAACCGCGGAGCGACGACCAGACAGCATTATTCTCTTTCCTCCCTGGCATGCAGGGATCAAAATTCGGAGCGTTGCTTTGGCGCGACCGTGCCGCCCAAGGGTCATCCGAGAAGTGAGCTTTGTGCATAACAGAAAAGCAATTTATGATAAGTAGATCAGGTATCGGGTATCCACTAATTCCGTTCGGGGTAATCTCTCGCTTTGGAAGTCCCTGCACAAAGCTAGCTGAAGACCACTCTTTTGCCTCCGACCCTCATTATCCGGGTCTTCCGTCTCCGAGCACCCAAATATAGGCCAAATTGGGAATCTCCGTCTGTCATGGACCAGGGTGGAACAGGATGGTCTTCAATGGCATGCCAAAGGCAAGACAGTCGTTGATCTGATTGGCACCGGCGATAAACCTAGATGGATGAATGCTGCCATTACCCGCAGGCAATTTGTCAGGTTAATTCCAAAATGACAGAAGTGGCACTCCAACGCGCGCACTGTCGGCCTCATGTACTTGAGCAAGCAGGAAGCTCGACCAATCCGGCTGCAGCAGGAATGGGATGCCGGTTTGGCGCCCTCCAATGGCAACAGACAGAGCGGAATTATTTTCTGGCTGCCTGTTTTGCAACCAGTCCGTGGGGGCCGCAGGGTTAGCATTGGCACGCACAAACACGTCACGAGTAGGGAAAGCTCTGACCAAAGGTTTCAGCTAATGGATGGCCCGCCCTCAGCGATCCGATGTGGCCCAGGGTTGGGATGGCAACTGGCCAGTCAGCCACCGCCAAGAGAGTGAAGCTGATGATAGATTCGGCGCGTACCGGGGGTGTGTCGCGCTGATGAATCGAGCCCAGCCTTTGTACGACCTATTGAACGATGGCAACTGCAGCTGGCGAGGATGGAGGAAAGAGAGAGTGGGAAAGAACAAAGGACGATGTACTGTGGGCGGGGACCCCGTGACCAGCGAGCTCTGGGATTGGAAGCCAGACTCGTTGGAAAGACACAGAGAGGAATCGGGATTTGATTCAACTAGGCGGCAACGTCCTTCTTAGGGTATGCAACTAGGTATTGGCTACGGAGTCCTCTTACCAGCGTCTGCTCACCGTTGGTTGTTGTCTGGCCCGGCGTTTTCTAGACCCTACTAACGCTTACGGTTCCCCGTCTTTTAGGTGGTCAATTAAGGCAATTAATATCGCCAGACACTACGACCTATATACATTGACTTCGTATGGCTTGAATGACAGATATTCTGCCCAATTTGAATGTTGGCATCAGGCAGCCAAATCCGGTGGATCAATGCGTGGTGCTTATAACCCTAACTTCCTCGCCGTGAGAGCAACACCTTCGACTGATTGAACTACCTACAAAGCATTCTGTAGAAATCAGATTTCTGTTTTATTATCAAACAAAAAGTAAATTAGGTAAGATCACCAAGCACTATCCTAGCCTTCCCATCTCTACGGTGCCCAATCCAAGTCCGCCATGCAGGCCATCCTCGATTCGGTGCTAAATCCACCTCCCTACCATCTGCTTTGTTATGGATCTCTCCTCGGCACGGAGATCTATCAGGTACCTAAACTCCTATTGCTGCGATCTCTTATCCGACCGGATCTTAATAAGGTCTATCGCTAGAGCTTCGTCAACACCAAGATTTGCTACCAAGCGCTGCCTATGCGCCAGTTCATCGTACTTCAGAACCGCGTGTTTCCCACCCACTTCCGTTGCCAGGTGGGCTTGGTCTTGTTGACGGCCGTGTATAGCCTTGGCTCTTTTGCAGAGCACCCATTGAATTCATTTCCATTGGCGATTGTGCTGTTTATGGGCTTGTTGAATTGGTTTGTTTATGGTCCTCGAACATCCAAGACTGCTGTTGTCCGAAGGTCCCTGCAAGGCAGGCTGCTTAGTGATTGAAAACCTGGCTGGCTTTGTTTGTATTTTTATTTGCATCCTCACTCTGTTTTTATTTACTATTTTCTGTCTCTCGGCCGCATTCCACGCTTTGCCAATCACATCTTTGCCTTTTGTTGTCTATGTTTCATGCTCAAAACTGGGCCTAACCTGTCGCTTCGTCGTAGAACAAGCGAAAGACGAAAACAATACCCACCCTGCAGATTTAGACAAGCTGTACTAGGTAAATCGTAGGTTCTCGCGTAACTATACCATGTCGATTCATGTGAACGCTATTGCGCTGGTTGCATCAATTTGGTACGCCTTTTCTCTCAGTTCTATCATCACTAAGGGTCTGTAAATACCATGTGGACGGGCGGATTTATTGGAAATACCTGGACTGTATGAGTATACTGCGGTTCATTTAATTTCTCCGTTGCTTTGACTCGCTCTCTACTCATCTCTTAAAGCTAGTTTCCTATTGGTGCCTGTCTCCTTCGACCGGGGAGTGTAGGTTGACATGGATATTGGGTGCATGCGTTTACTTCTCTATGTACTGTACATATTGGCGTTTTGGTCGAGGTCTTCTAGTGAATAAATTCAGATTGTTCCTTGTGATGAGTCTGCATTGTAGTTCTCATGTCTCTCCGATTGAGTTCGCAGGTATGCATAATAGTATTGTGTTCACTCTCTGTGCAATGTCTGTCCATGATGTTTGCTGTTTCATATCTAGCCTTTGGAAGATAGACCACCCGGACGATAGTGTAAATTGCTATTTCAAGCTTGATAAACCAATTACCTTTAGATCTACTGGTTCGTGTACTTTCCCTGTTGAATGTCCTTCCTGAATTGTAGTTCCGTGAAGGTAGGCCTGTCAATTGTTCGATTTGTATTTTTTGACTTGCGTTTCTACTCAAACCTCCACGAGCGAGTGACAGGATATTCACTCATTCCTTCGTTTCCATTAAAAAACATGTGAGCGATAGATAATCCATCGCAGCTACGAAAAGCATATTACGCACCTTACCATTCGGAGCCCGAGTGACCCGACTGTCACCTAATCACCTTCAATGACCTACGAGGGTTAAGCAGAGCAACGTCTAATATAGAGTCGCATCGAACCCTTGTGAGCACTCCCTCGGCGATAAATGTGAGCCAGAGCCCACTAGCTAGTTTTGTAAAAATTACGTTGAGTGATTTTCTGACTGGAACCCATTGTCTCCAGAACAGCCGCCTTTAACGGTCGGAGATAACAGAACGAGCTGTCATCAACATTATCACGGAATTAACGATTAAATTATGATTTCGTCTACAAAAGGGGCCTCTGACCCGGCACTGTAGTGTCATGGTCATCATTGCTCTTCTACAATCGCCTATTCATTGTTTGCAGTACGATAAATCATACGATGCCTCGCGTTTGGTTCATAACCGGCAGCTCTCGCGGCCTGGGACGCTCTATAGCCGAGGCGGCACTCGAATCCGGGGACGCCATCATCGCCACTGCTCGCAGCCCTGAGCAGATCGCCGATCTGACAGAGAGATACGGCGACGAGAGAGTCCTCACTCTGCCCCTCGATGTGACCGACAACGAGCGAGTCATTCAAGCCGTCCATGCCGGGCACCTGAAGTTCGGCCGCATCGACATCGTCATCAACAATACGCCAACACCGCTGCAGTTGAGGACATGAGTATCCATGACTTCGGGGCGCAGGTCGACACCAACTTCTTCGGGGTCGTATACGTCTCCAAGGCGGTGCTGCCGATCCTCCGCCTACAAGGGTCGGGGCATATCTTCCAGGTCTCCTCCCTGGGCGGACGCATCGGAGCTCCCGGGCTCTCGGCCTACCAGTCTGCTAAATGGGCCGTGGGCGGGTTTTCGACCGTCCTGGCTCAGGGGCTCGCGCCGTTCGGGGTAAAAGTCACCGTTCTTGAACCGGGTGGCATCAGGACTGACTGGGCGGGATCGTCCATGACGATCCCTCAGGTCAGCGAACCATACCAGGCGACCGTGGGCACGCTTGCGGAGCATCTTCGCAAGTCATCGGGTAGCGAGCCCTCGTTGCCCGGTCGGATTGCAGATATCATAATGAAAATTGCCGCGCTGGAGGAGGAGCCTCCATTGCGTCTGTTGGTTGGTCCTGATGCGGTGGAATATGCTGGCCAAGCAGCGGAGGCTCTAGCAGCGTCAGATGAGGAGTGGAGGGATGTGAGTCTTGCGTCGATTTGAATTATAGAGGTAGAGGTAGATGGCCCTCAAGGGAAATAGCGCCTTACTAGCAAGGACACGAGCCCCTTCCAACGCGGCATCTCCCCTACCCAGTAACCCCAGAAGCTTCGTACCAGTCCTCGGGCCACACAAGGAGACATTTACTAACGCAACGTGGGTAGTTAACTCCAAGACAAGAGAGGGCACGTTGCAGGATTTTGAGGAATGGCATAAACATAGACTAAGGCAGGTATTGCAAGAGTGTAGGTAAAGAAAAGTAAACAAGCGGAGGCGGAGACGCGCACGGACCTCAGCGACGCGGGCCATTATTTTGCCAGCGGAAGAAAGTCGAAGTCGATCTAATCTTCTCTCCTTCACCACCGCCTCGTCCCCCTCCTTGCGCCTCGGACGTTCCCCCCGCGGAGCTTCTTTTCAGTCGTGGCTTCTGACTGCATCTTCTGAGATCCTCATTTATAGCCCATCCCTCCTGCACATGCCGTCGGAGGGGAGTCGCTCGTTTGTTTATTCCGCATCCACCTCCGTCGCCCCTCCCTCATGCCTCTGCCAACCCGTGGCTGCCAATATCCACTGAATCCAATTCCCTCGTTCTCCTTGACTCCCACACGCACTTGAGCAAACATGGACGGTTTTCTGCGCAACTGGCGGCAGGACGCATTAAACCGCGGCCAGTTCGACTCGGCCGTCTACATTGGCGACAAAGTCTTCGCCTTGACCAGTGAGGCTGCTCCCCGCGGCTCGTTTCCCTCCCATGCCGATTCTGACGATGTAAACTGGAAAGACAGCGACTCGGACGCTTTCTGGCTCGCCCAGGTCCATTTTTCAAATACTAATTATACCCGTGCATTGGCCCTCCTGACCCGGAAAGACCTGATCTCGCGCAGTGCCGCCTGCCGATACCTGGCGGCTCATTGCTACATCAAACAGAATCACTTCGAACAAGCGCTCTCGGTGCTCGGCGATCATAATCCGACTCATCTCTTCCGCAGTAAAAACAGCCGTCGGAAAATACAACACATCAACGGGCCAAATCGGGTCACCCTGCGAAATGGGAAGAATGCGGCGACGTCGCGCCTTGACCCGGGCGAGGACCGAGAACGGGATGAATACAATAACGTTCGGTTTGAGGCGGCCATGTGCTATCTGCGAGGGTTGTGCTTTGCGAAGCAGAATGCCTTTGACCGCGCACGCGACTGCTACAAAGATGCCGTGCGCATCGACGTGCAATGCTTCGAGGCCTTTGACCAACTGATGAAAAACTCGCTCATGTCGCCGGCAGAGGAGCTGGAGTTTTTGGAATCGTTGGACTTCGACTCCGTGGGCTGCCCGGACGCGTCCATTGCACAGGAGGCGGCTCATTTCACCAAGATGCTGTACACGACTCGGTTGTCGAAATATTCGTCCCCCTCGATCCTCTCCGACGCGACGGAAACCCTGTCGACACATTACAAGCTTGCCGACAATCCTGACATTCTTCTTTCGCGCGCTGAAGCCCTCTACACGCAATGCCGCTTTGCAGAGGCTCTGGAGCTTACTTCGTCGATCTTGTCCAACTCGGAATCTTCCACGGCTCTGACCACGGCCACCGCTCCCCACCTATCCGCGCAGAATCACTTGGGACACGCACCAGCGGTGTATCCTTTGCATCTGGCGTGTCTTTACGAAACCGGTGCTACAAACTCACTTTTTCTCCTATCGCATACGCTGGCCGACCACGCTCCGGAGGAGTCTTATACCTACCTCGCCATTGGGGTCTACTATCTGTCCGTCTCTAAAGTGGCCGAAGCACGGCGATTTTTCTCGAAAGCGTCGTTGTTGGATCCACACTCGGCACCGGCCTGGATCGGGTTTGCTCACACCTTTGCCGCTGAGGGGGAGCATGATCAGGCCATTGCTGCTTATAGCACGGCGGCTAGACTCTTCCAGGGCAGTCATCTACCGCAGCTCTTCCTTGGCATGCAGCATTTAGCCTTGAACAACATGTCTTTGGCCCACGAATACCTATGTGCTGCTTACGCAATGTCGACCGGGGCTCCGTCCGGCTCCGTCACCTCGATCACCGCGCTCCCGTCATCCACCGAAGGGCACTCCTTGGGCGGCGATCCTCTGGTCCTCAACGAATTGGGCGTTGTACTCTACCACCAGAACCAACTGGAAAGCGCCATTGAGCTTTTCCGGCAGTCCCTTTCCCTGGCAACGTCGCTTCACTGCGAACCTGGCGCCTGGGTGGCTACGCGGGCCAACCTAGGCCATGCGCTACGCCGGATCGGTCGTTTTACGGAATCGCTGAACGAGTTCGACGAATGTCTCCGCATCGGAGCCGCCGGTGCGAGCATTGGATACAGTCCGTTCCTGGGGGGAAGTGGTGGCCATGTGTCAGGCGTTTCGGCGTCAGGAGTCGGGGGATACGAAGATCGCGGTCTCGTTGGGTCTCTTCACACTGCACGCGGTCTTGTGTTGTTGGAGCTCGGTCGGACGATGGAGGCCGTGACGGCCCTCCACGAAGCCGTGCGCGTATTGGGTGCAAGTGGTGGCGGAGATGCTGCCGGTGGCGCTGGGATTGCCGGCACGCTTCTCTCCCGCGCTCTCGAGATCTGGGCGGTGGAAGGCCATGGGACCGACTCCACCCCGGAGAGCGGCCGGTCAGGATCCAGCCGGAGCTCCGCCCGCGCCTCGCGAGACAAGGGAAAGGGCAAGTCCGCGCGACGGCGAGTACCTACGGAGGAGTCCTACGCCGAGGAATGGACCGATGACGTTCCTCAGGTTGACTTGCAGACCATGCCCGGCGAATCGGCGACGCTGGAGAGGGTCGAAATGGAGCTAGACGACGAGGCGGACGGGCTCTTAAGCCAGGCGATGGGTCGGACGCGTGACGGACACAGTCGACGACCCGGCCGGACTCCGGAATTGGATCTAGATGATACGCCGGCGGCCGCCGGAGGACGACATCGGGGATCACGCACGGTGCGAAGTAACGTGAGACATTGATGCAGTGGCTTGGTTAATTTGGGTTCACTGCAGGGCGTTTGGATGACTTATACCCTGGTTGGTTCATTCTTCTTGAAAAGCATGGCTGGCGTCGATTATTTTGATTAGCTTGAGCATGATATGTAGCATTTTTACTTCAAATATATTTTTCTTCCGGATTATGGACGGTTATTTCACCTCGTAAGGAATCCCTGGGTTTTTACAAGACAGTGAGCTTAATGCTGACAGAAACTCTTATGTTTATTTTTGGTGTGTACAATTTTGGTATCATTTGGATCAACCATTGCTCTTGTTGGCTAACTATAGGCCTGATAATTTTTCCGTCGATATTCATGCGACCAAAATACAAAGCGGCAACATTTGGATGACCAAGATCGACAAGTCCATCGAGGAAACTCGGCAGGGTAAAAGGGAAGAAATTGACATTTCAATGTAAAACGAATGACAAGACTATCGAGATGTGCAGAGCATGGTGACTGAGCAGTGAGCATACATGTTTCGTCTTTGCCTAGCCAGTAGACCCAGCTCTAGGCCCTGTTTGGATGCTACTTGCTCTATCGAACACCGAGGATCCAGCCTCCACGTGCTCCATAGGGCCGTCTACTCGTTTGCGAATACGAACGGTTCGTTCTGCAACTTTCGGCGAAAGACGTCGGCCACAAGCCGCTTCCACTCCGGATCCCAACACATCTAGCTATGACGGCATCGAGAACCAAAAGCTTCTTTAAATAATGCGAACGACACTTCCTATCAATCAGAGTTGTCAGAGTTATATACATACACATAGCCTTTGCGCTCCCCAAAACAACAGTAAATGTCCACTACAGCATCATCCCCAACGCAACCACCGCGGAAAGGATCAGACCAACATAACTCTGCTGGTCCCTGTATCCCGAACTCGTCTTGACCATGAGCTCCGGCTCATAAGTCGGCTCCGAACTATCGATCGTTCCATTCCAGCAGTAACTCTTGAAGCACTCGGTGCAGATATCCGGCAGAGTGGTACCCGTTCGCTCGGCGGAACGCGACAAGATAGCGCAGCCGACACATGACGACCAGCTAGCATCATCCTCTGTGCCGTTGGCACGAGTGGCGACGTTATATCCGTTCGTGATCATCGCATCGCGGTCCTCGGCGCTGTAGGACAGGTCGAAGGTCGAGGTGTTTGAAAGGTGCGTATAGGGGGCGTTAGGGAGGTAGACGACCAACGGCGCCAGTCCGGTCATGTTCTTGCTATCGCAGCCGAAGAACGTAGGCCGTTTGTTCAGGCCCAGATTGATGAAGGTGTTGGGGTCCGGGACTGCTGGGAACACAGTCCCGTTGCCGACGCCGGTCGACTTGAGAGATCGCTCATATGTGCGCACTAGGGACTTGCCGGACGGCCAGCTGTGGATGTTGGATGTGGAATCCACGGCGAAGATCACGTCCACACGGCGCTCAGGTTGGATCAAGGGATGTAATGGAATGTTCTGGCCGTCTTCGCCTCCGTCCACGATACTCAGATGGGATCGATTGGCGATGGCCGGTGTCGTATCGCTGTTTTGGTAGAATGGGTTTGGATAGTTGGCGATATCCTTGTTATCCTCCCCAAGATCCGTGAGGATATGCTTCGTGGCGGACTTGAAAATCTTGGGAATTTTTGTCTTGTTGAGGCGTAACAGCCCTTGGTTGAAGAGCGATGACGAGGTGCCCATGATATAACCTGCATTATCAAGCCCTCGCACGCACGACCCGTGAATACGGCCACCCTTGAAGTCAGAGCCGAGATACTCCAATGGCGCGAAGCTGTAGATAGCAGGATCGAAGGTCCCAAACTCCCACGGGTTGAATTCATAGACGGTGGAATTGGCCCCGATGACCAGTTCACCAGGGTTTCGTCCGTCCGCGACCAGGAAGGGAAGAGGGACACGGCCTTCTTGAAAGTTCTTCATCGAAGCAATCGATGACCAGGTATACTCAATCCCTCCGTCGCTGGCATTGATGAACTGATAAGACAATGCTCGGCCCCAATAATCCGTCAGAGACGTCTCAAACCCCGCCTTTTTCTTGGTATGCACTGCTTCCACGAGATTGGTCCAGTAATCGATCGTATTGAGCAATTGAAAGTGCTTTACGTTCAGGCCTTCTAAGATGTTGTTACTCAGGTCCCAGGTCTTCTCGCTCGCTTGTAGGTCTCCGATCGTGGTGAAGTTGTTGATGTAGACAGACCCTACCAGCCATCCACCACCACTAAGCCCGGAAAGGTAAGTGGCAGACTGCAGTAGGCCTCCTAGTTGTCGGGATGCAGTCGAGTTTGTGGTTCGACTATCAAACGCCTTGAGAGCTCCAGCGCCGTTCAACATGGCGCGGTATCCACCACCAGATACGGCAATCCCTATGTTGGGGAGGTTTGACGTGTTCTTGGACACTCGGTCGATATAGGCCGAGGCATCGAAGTTGGTCAGGTTCAAACGGCCGAGCAGATCTTTCAGTGGTGACACAATCTCTTTGCGACGCGATTCGAGCCAGTCGGTTTCATTCGGGGACAGTTTGGATGCGGTGCGGACTCGGGGCTTTACCGCAGGGCAGGAGACGTTTGCAGGGGCGTATTCATCGGGGGCATTTGGTAAGGCGCGCGGATGGGGAGTCACAGCAGCACTGGTTATCCCAGCTCCGAGAATGAGGAGGCTTAATTTCATATCACAGGATTTCGATTCAGAGTTTGCTATGGTCCAACCATGTACGTCCTCTGTAGTGAGTTAGTTTCAGGTTTCCACCGGACTTATACCGTGAAGAATTTGCCCTGTTCAGCCCTATCAATGTTAGGGGTAACAGGCAGCCACCAAAACACATGACTTAGCCCTATAAGTTGATCGAGCTTTTCCACACCTGGTGGATCCCAATGTGAAAGGGTCACGGCTAGGCCACCACATTCCATTACCCCGTCGGGCAGGTCATGTCCTACGGCATCGGTCGAGTACCGAGGATCACAGTGGAGATGGGACTCGGTCCGCTGGCAACCCAAATTTGGTCTTCTCCGTTAGAGACCTGGTCTTCCGCCCCGTAGTATAGTCGCCCCGCTCAATGGATTTATGTTTAGCTAGCAGACCCTTTTCAATTCGGTCAAAGAGGCATAAAAACGCGAGCCTCCGTGCGTGCGGACTTTGGCTATCATTTATCGGAAAGAGGGATGGGCGAGCGGATTTGCTGTCCAAACGCAGCGAGTCCTTGCGCTCTAGGTCCCCGCTTTCAGGAAGAGAAGGGGGCGATCCATTGTAGTCCTCCACCATGCTGCTACTGTCGAACACGGTGTGTCCGGAAGACTGGTAGACGGGGGGAACTTCTTCGTCCCAACCGATGCCTCACCCGTTTCGTTCAGTGATTTGCAATTATACTGGTATCAAAAGCTAAATATACTATATCACCTTAATGAAGATAGAATCAAAAACATGTCTCACTTGAATTGGTGACGGAGGGCATGTCATGAGATAGTCAGACAATTTCCGTTGTAGGTTCACCGGGACGTCATGGAGTAGCTTATAATGAATTTAGCTTAGTCCTCCTAACGATTGAGAGTGAAGGTATTGATCTCATATCTGCTTTGCCTCAACTATCAGTGAGAAGGCTGTGATAATCATGAGCATAAGACACTGACAGTGCTCTGTCAGCTTACTGGTACGACCATATCGCACATTGGCTGGCCAGAAAGAGGGCCTCCCTGTGGTAATGAATTGACAGCTTTGACGATTAATCTGGTCGATCTAGTGAGGTAGGCGAAATTGGTACTCATCGCGAGTAAAAGAGTCGATATCGCCTTCCGGTGGCTCCGAGCCTTGTTTTGGAGTAAATAGACCGCAATGAACGAACCCCCTGGGTCATAAAATCATAGGTTTGTCGGTATCGATATGCGAGTGACAAAGAGACGAGCATAGTTGTTGATCCACGTGGTAGAGCAGCCCATAAAGTGCGTGGATATTCCTGGCAACATGAACTTCAGTCTATCTGTGTTGTTGGATAGGGCTGTCCGAATAACAAATTCGCGACAGAAGCTCGTGCGAGCAGTCAGAGATCAGACTCCACATGTCAAGCAGAGGCTCGGCTGCATTTAGCGTTACTTACGGAGTAGTGCTCCGTACTCCGTACACCAGGCGATGTACTAAAGCTTGGCGACCCACCTTCGACTAGAATATGCATCAATGCTAAACAAACAAGTCGAACCCATTGAAGGGGACCACGGCGATAATGGTGGCCTAGTTGAAGTTCTCTGCTCTCACAAATTCTTCGAGCCCTTGAATGACGGATAAATATCCGGGCCGTCATTTTTCCAGATTTGAATCGGAAGCGGATAAATAGCCCAGCCGCGATCCGTGTAGACAAAGTCACCGAACACCGCTGAATACCCACCTTGAACTCCGTACTGACAGCCAACGCCTCCTACCATGTCGGCCACTATCAAGTCAACAATTCTCGACACTGACAACCTCTTTCCCAGCATTTTGCAACCTCATGAAAAAAGTCGGATTCATTGCTTGCCCATCTAAGGTGCCCACTACTGACGACGACACAGAGGAACTCACTCCTTGGATTTTTGAAAATGCCGACTTTGCCGATCTCTTCTGTATAGAACGCTGGCCCGAAGAAGAGTCAACTGAATTCCAAAAAATCTTCCACCTCTTTAACTCGTATATCTCCGAGGCTAACCTCTTTGATGCCTCCCTCGCCGAGCCCGACATCCTTCAAGCGTACTATCCGGAAAGCCAACCGTATGATCCCGATAGAATAGAGCCAGGCTTGCTGGAAGATGTGGTTGGGAGATCTGAGACTATAACTCTTCCTAGGAGGAGCTGGAAATACTCTACACGAGAGGACTTTGCGCACCTGATGACGCTACAGGCACTCGTGCTAAGATTGTTAATGGAAAGTATTTATCGGAAGTTGAACCTGACAGCTCTTGAACCTCGACTTTAGTAAGTTTAATATCCACTGTAACAAGGTTTCATACTAATCTTCATAAGCTTTCCCGTATCCAAATACAGGCAAACATATCATATAGGCGGTCAAAAGTATGCAGCAAGGCCTGATTGTGCTACTATGATTCGTGTTCAGAACCAATACCTTCCTATCTTATCTTTTACATGTGTATGTTGACTCTCCCCAGTAGAGCCCTCGCCACGCTTTCTAATTGTCGACCCAGTGGTTTCAAGATCAGACGTGGGGGGAGTTTCTTGGAGAGATTCTAGGTATCATGCTAGGACAGCTTGCATGCAATATCAAACAAGGGCTATATGATCAGGAGATATATGTTCTTGGGTTCTATAAAAGGCAAATCTTTATTGCTCGCGGGTTCTTCACAAAGGATCAGATATCTCGGGTCCATTCAAAGGGATGTTCAGCTGATGAAACCTTCAATATAGCTTTTACGCGTGGCTATGATCTGTCCTACAAGAAAGATTGGGACGAAGCTGTAGAGAGACTAGCAGGGTTGCTGAGATACCTCCTCAGTGGGAATGCACGAATAGGTGGTTTGAGGGCCTTTTTTGACAAATAATACCAATCAAGTCAAATTCCGTATGATTGATCACTTCGATCCCCTTGCATGCGCTTTCTAGAAGGATATCTACGCTTCTCCCTTGGCCGGTGAAGCTCCCTCTTGCTGCTGATGAAGCTAGAATGTGCGAGGAAATTGCTAAGAGCACCTTATTTGATTTATTGCTACGTGATTAGCTATCTTCTGATCCTTATAAGTACCACGCTACTATAAATTCAGACCGGGCGCATCAACCTACGTACAACTATGTAAAGTTGCTCTTCCAAAAATGAATAGTGAGTGAGATAAGAAGGTACCTGAAACCAGACTACAAGATTCAAGATGCCGCCTAAATACAACCGTAACTAACTTGGACGGAGGGATTACGGTCCTACTTGGAGAGCCTTGATCCGGTCATCTGGCTTCTTCAGGTCATAGTAAACTGATCGTCTGACCCAGAGGAATATCTCAGCTCTGTCAGTTACGCGACCTTGTAAGTAGCCAAAATATTCAGGTGGAAAATATGCCGCGCTAATAGAAAACACAGTTCCATGGAGAGCAATAACAAACTGCTCCTGATCTTGATGCTTGATTGGCAATTTGCTCTGGTGTTGTGCAAGTGCTGCCCCAATAAGTTCTGCAACTTCTTGAGCGAAGACTCGGGGACTGAAAGCTTCCTGCTCTCCTGATCCGCGCTTGAGACCTCCAGCATTACGAGGCTTGCACTAGACGTAGGTGGTTACAACTAGGGCCTTGATTGAAATGGCAATATAGGACTTACTTCAAGGCTCGCCACGGACAAAAGGGAGCCCCTGTCTGAATGCGAATGAGTGCCTGGGAAATCAACCAGAATCTGACCATCATTGACAGTGTCATGTTCGACTCCTCCAAGAGTAAAATTGAAGCGAACATGCTTGGCACCGCTGCAGAAATATCAGTAAAAGGATAATTTCGAGGTGGGTATCTCCTACAGTTTCAACCTTGGTGCTTTCCTATTTGCAGCCGGTATGACATTCAAGAATTTCCAGGCCTTCATGTTCGACACAGTAATACTGACAAATAGTTGGAGGGCTGCGCTCGAGACATTCTCTCCACTGTTCTCATTGCTGGATGTTGAAAGCTCTGTAATACCAGAACTCACACTCGCAGCACTGGTATTTCTCCGATGTGACCTTTCCATTGTATTTTCGCTTGTCTCCGTCTGACACAATTCCGACAATCGTTCAAAAAAGGGCTTGTACTCATTTCTATCGAAATTATCCGGTTCGTATTCTTTCAAGTCATCAATAGTCGCTACTCGGAGCTGTAGCTCCAAGCTTCTGTAGACTATAATACTTGAGTCCATGCATGGGGTAGAACAACGTGGAGCTTACCGTCATCGTTATCTTCTGGAAAGTATAGTTCAGGGACAATACGTGTCACATCACTGTGAAGTAGAGGGACCGCGCGAACAGCCTGGACCTCTTCGAGGGTCCACTGCGAGCCCGACCTACCCCGGCGGTTAGGATCTTCGCGGAGGTCGCAGTTTGTGGGAGACTTTGCTTGTGCGATGTATTGTTGCACTAAAGGCAGCTGTTTCTCGGCTTGTGTTGGGGTAAAGGGAACCAGATTAGCCATGTTATATATACTAGGACTGTGTGGTAGACAAATACTCTGTCTTTTCTGACCGCAGACACGGAGGCCGCAGCCATATTTATATCCGTTCTACATATGCTCCAAGGGGGCCCACAGACACTTTGTACATGACATGAGTGAGTACAATCTGCGCTCAGGGTTCTGGCGCACGGGTATAAGGTAGACTACCTAGTGGCAACCTGATTTGCTGATTTTCAACACAGATGCGCCCTTGGCGCCTGCCTGCCTATATAGGAAGTAATACCGCAAGTCCGAACCTAATTCTGAGTTAAACCCTGTTGATTCCGGAGCTGCGAATGTCCAGTTGTCAGCCCTGGTTTGCCTGCAATTGCGAAGCCTTGGTTGTGGGCTTATGTTGAGCCAAGTGATCGAATTCGGTCGACGAGGCATACAACGCGAATCTCAGCATTTCGTATAGGGAAACTCTTGTCCAGGATCAAACATGCCAGTCTCTGCATAATATACCTCCCAATGCTCAATCAACCTCTCCAGTATCTCAGGCTCCCTCTCCGCGCAATATTCCAGCTCCCCAGGGTCTCGATCCAAATTGTACAGGTCCCATTGATCCCTTGCCCACGCGGCGGAGCCATGAACAATGCCTTCCACAGCCCCTGACGTATTGCCTGCAGCCCAAAAAACTCCCACTCCGTGACTATACCCTTCGTTTTCGTCCTCATCGTGGAAACTCCCCGTCTGGCCAGACAAATGCGGCACCCAGGACGATCCTCGCACAGGCACAATATCCCTTCGTCGGAACGTGCCGTGCGGGATATCTATTCCTGCCAGCTCTAGCACTGTTGGAAAGATACCCATCACCGTTGCGAAGAAGTTTGTCTGCCGACTTCTTGGCACCTTCCTGTTACCCTGTTTCCAGCCTCAGACTCTGTGAATAAACCCGGAAATCTGACCAAACAAGGACATCTGATCCCTCCCTCGGTAATCCACGTCTTGAACCCTCTTGACAGCGCCATTGCGGCACTCGCTCAAGCTGGTCCATACCATACAAACGAGTCCGCGTTTACCATATTTTCAAGCGAGTTGTCATAGTATTTACCGATGATAGAGGACAGGGACCCGCTAGGCCCCATCACGGGTAAAACCTCTAGCATTGAACCCTCGGCACCGTTATCAGACATGAAGAGGACGAATGTATTGTCGAGTTCGTCGGTGCCCGCAAGTTGGTCGATTACGCGCTGAATGTCCCTGTCGATGATGTCGACCATGCGGCGTAGATTTCCATCTTTCGGGATGAAGAAGTCTGTTCTTCTGGGGTTAGAGAATTCCACTGTGCATCGAGGTCGTAGTCTTGCGTCCGGTCATCCAAGACGCTACCGTCTACACGACCTAGTCGAACCGACTCCCTCAGCCTCCGCCGTCTTAAAGCCCCCGGTGCGTCATCATACATGCCACGATGCATTTGAATAACTTCCCGCGGTGCTTGAAGTGGCCAATGCGGTGCCGTGAAGGGGAGGTAGGCGAAGAGTGGTTGGTTGTCGTTACGAGAGCGG
This sequence comes from Aspergillus ostianus, assembly GCA_025592935.1. NCBI lineage: Eukaryota > Fungi > Ascomycota > Eurotiomycetes > Eurotiales > Aspergillaceae > Aspergillus > Aspergillus ostianus. Next base: position 60,599 of record JANFQY010000140.1, on the reverse strand, counting down.
AGAGACTCCAGCAAGGCGTCTGTGAAGGCCGTGGTTGAATAGAACGGGGACGGTAGGTCCGCGATCCGGTCGATGAAGGCGTCATCGCGCATCCAGAAGTCGTGCGCGGGCTTCATCGGCGCGAGGATTCCGTCTCCTGGGTGGGAGAGCTGCGACTCGTAGTTGAAGTGGTTACCGCAGCCGGGGAGGAAGGACAGGTTGTTTGTGAAGCCGCGCGCGCTGGGAGATGTGGTTTTTGAGAGGCCGAGGTGCCTGTATTGATGAAATTTGAGGTATAGGTTATTTATGCTGTATGGATCAGACTAGGTTCCTACTACCACGTAGGTGAAGCAGAGGCGAGGTAAAGCAAAGGTCTGGAGTGAGGTGAAACTTGGGTGAGAGTCAGATGAACATACGACTTCCCCGCCATCGTGGTAAAATATCCTTCATCCTGCAAGACCTCCGACAGGGCAGCCACGCGAAAGTTCAAATATCCTTCATAGCCCGGGCGATTCTCATAGATGCTCGCGTTCCGCATATGTTCGGCCATCTGGCCCAGCCCGGCGATGTGGTTGTCCGCGCCGGAGGACAGCATCGATCGCGTAGGCGAACATGCCGACGCGGTGTGGAAGTTCGTCAGGCAGATGGCGGTCCGAGCGAGAAAGAACAAGGCCGGCGGAAGGGAGATATGTCGCTGTAGCCGAGGTCGTCGGCGACGATGATGAGGAAGTTGGGACGGGGCATTTTGGACTTTAATGGGGTTGCTGTATGTTATTCCGAGTGTAGTGGCTTGCGCGGTGTGGTGTATTTCGGAGGTGAGGCCTTGCTCTATATAACTCTTTCCCTCCATATACAGAACAGGAAAGAACAGGACAGGGTGGCTAACGGAAGAGTCCCCACGCCTTCTCCTGCACTCGCAACCTGAGAAAGCCTGCCAGGCTCTATATTCCCTCCGGCAGGGCCGCTTTCACAGCTGAACAAATCAGCCTCGAATTCCAACGCCTTCAACAAGCAATCACCGCCACGAAAGCCGAGCAATCTGGAGCTCAATTCAGGGAGATCTTCCACGGAAGCAATCTGCCACACAAGTTGATTACCATCGGGACGAACGTGTTTCTGTAACTCACTGGTCAGAACTTCGTCAGCAATTATCGGACTGTGTTCACGAGGTCTCTGGGTGCTGTGAACCCGTTCAGTATGTCGTGCATCAACTCGGGAATAAATATTGTTGTTGTTCTGCTGTCAATGGGTTTGGTCGATTGGGTTGGGAGAAGGTAAGTTTTCCCTGCCTCACCCTACACCTTCATTCATTCTTGTCTATATTCCCCATGAAGCTCGATAATATATAAAATGCAACTAACACAGCAATTGACGATAGACCACTAGTGCTACTCGACACCCTCATTGAACTAAGCGCCCTCCTGACCATGGGTAGTCTAGGCACCCTGTCCCACCTCACCAAGGCCATCAAGACCGCCATCACAGCAACCATCATAGTCTGCGGCGCCGTATTCTCTCTAGGATGGGTGCCTCTCTCGCATCTCGTGGTGGCCGAAACCCCAACCGCCCGGCTCCGCGATATCACATACACCACGGGGGCGTTGTTCAACGTGCTCATCCAGTTCGGGGTATCGTTCAGCGTGCCGTATATGGTTTACGAACCGGCGGATCTGGGCAGTAAGGTCGGGCTCACCTTTGCGGGATGTGCGGTGGGAGCTGGAATGTTTACGTGGTTTTGTGTGTCTGAGGGACGGAGGAGAACTTTGGAGGAGATGGATGTGTTATTTGAACGGGGGAGTTTAGGGGTTTCAAAATGGGTGTATGAGATGTGTTAAATGGCAGAAAGGTAGTTGTTAGTATGTAGCTTTTCTGTCTACTGTGTATGCAAAAACACAGGAAGTAGATGAAAAAACATACAGCAGGCGGAATTCGCTAGTGGTCACATGTGTGAGCGACACAGGCAATGACGGAACTATGAATGCAGTCACCCTCATCGCGCATTAGCGATTTATCTTTGCCCTGAAATTATGTCAAACTAACGATGTGTCTAGCTTTTCTATGTCATCCGAATATGCCTCAATATCGGTGGCCAAACTCCCGGCATTCAACTAGCTGCATGGCTTTCTCCTATCCTCGTCACCGGTATATCAACAGCATTGCTCGTTGGCAAAATAATCAACAAGGTCCCAGACTCGTCCATCATGTTGTTTGCAATGCTTTGCTACTTCCTCCCTTCCCTTCTCATGGCCCTGCGGACCGTACACTCGACGTACTGGACCTACTTATTCTTCGCCACCATAATCGCCATATTTGCAATGGATTCATCGTTGCCCGCCGCCACAATCATCTTCGCGAATGCAGTGCCTCGACAGTGCCAGGGCATGGGATCCAGTGTGATCACGGCGATTGTTGTCTAGAGTATATCACTAGGTCTCGGTTTCGCTGGTACCATTGAACTTCAGATCAACAATGGCGGACACACCGAGGCAGACTTGCTTCATGGTTACCGGGGTACTCTCTGGATTTCTGTCAGGTTGACAGCATTCGGCACTGTTCTCGACCGTATCATTCTACTCAAAGATCATCGAACACAAAAGTTGGCCAAGAATGAAATTGAAGAGAAAGAGGCTGATTCAACACAGGCCTGAATGGTTGAAGGGTTGATCACTCATTCATCGTTCTTTGATACTTAGTGAAAATGCCTCTGGCATTATGTATCACATGGCCAAGCACGAGCTGAAGTTGGGAGGTGACCTCTTGTGATGCACCGTATCGCAGTATCGTATATTATCTCGGCAACCATGAGTTTGATGTTGCAGAATGGAACTTGCGTGCTCTTGTGAAGAAGCTGCGAAGGCAGAGGTGGAGTATTGACCAGGTGAGTGCTTAAGACTCCCAAATTACCAAGCATAGTTACAGAAGTTTGATCGCAAATAGGCTTATACCGAGCGTAAGCCGTGAACCGAAAAGAAAAGATGAAATCGGGGACTAATCTATAATTATAACATCTACCTTACCAACAACTATAACAACTTTATTACGCTCTGTGCTGACATTCATTTATAAAGACATGATTTCATCTTCAGCTAACTATTTAGCACAAACTCCAGGAGCCTGCGCCAATTTGCACCGAGGTGTCGTGGTTAATATTCATCTCGTAGATACCCTCCTCAGTATAGATAAGAGGGAGGGCTGAAAATGAAAGGCGATCGCGCCTTTTCCCCACAACATCGCACCTTCTTTACTTCTTCCCTCCTCCACTCCTGCGCCTTCTAACAAGGAATTTTGATAATTTCCCCGATGCTCCCCGACCATGTCCGAAGTCCGGAATTGCATTCGAATTCTAATCCACGGCATTCCAAACGATCCCGCGGCACGACTGCCTGCCATGCCTGTCGATCACGCAAGACGCGGTGCGACAACGCCAGGCCAATCTGTGGGTTCTGTATCGAGCGCCAGATCCACTGTATATATCCTGACGCGCTTCCAGCAGAGCCTGAGTGAGTGTTCTGATTCTCTGTTGTGCTGCGTACTGTAGCTGATGCAGTGCTCGTAGAGTGGACCCGACGAGCAAGGCGATTCTGCAACAACTGAGCCATATTACAGCTCTGCTTGAAGACAACCAGAATGGCCATTCTGACCCAGAACTCAAACAAACTTCATCAGATTCTGTCAACTAAGTGCCCGATTACTCGCAATTGTTCTCCTGCGCACCGGAATCGACCCTCAAATGGCCTGTCTTCAAAGACATTGTGACCGATTCCGATTCCTCCTTATATTCGTTCTTGCTGGAATCGCAGAAGGAAGACAATAAGTCTGTCTATGTGGAGAAAGTCCCCGACCGCGTCAAAGATGACTCTGTCGAACCCTGCATCAGATTTCTATCCTCCGCCAACCGTCGCAATCCCATCGTCGACGCCGAACAACTCAAACGATCCGCACGCAAGGTAACAGAGGAAGGGCCTGGCTGGGATGCCTCGTCATGTCTGGTGGTAAGTGCTCTCGATGACGCCATACCTTGCATACTAAACGTTCCAATCCCAGCTACTTGCCTGCACTTTGTCTCATCTAAGTGACCCCTTTCAAAACAGGGTGATCTCAGACGGGCCGGACGCGTGTCCACCATCCGACAAGCATGTGGGCGAAGCTTATTTGAATGAGGCCAAGAAGCGGTTCGGGAATGCTGCATACCTCGCTGATCGACATTCAATGTTTCTTCTAGCGTCACTCTATGAGAAATACGCCATTCGGCCGCTAGAGGCCTGGATCTGCATTCAGCAGGCGTCGTCCCGGTTGAAGCTTCGCTTGGCTTCTAGACAAGCACCGCTGGACAGTCATGATCGACATCTGGAGCAGAGGTTGTATTGGTCATTGATAAGAGCTGAACGGTAACTGGTAATATTCGATTACTAGTGCTGGACTGACTGTAGGAAATACAAGGGAGTTGCAGCTGGAGGTTCCGTTAGAAGCATCTGGTTTTGAGAACTGCAGATATCCAGATCCTTTTCCCGAGCCTCTGTTCAACGAGACTACGTCCTTGTATAGTCCGTCTAGCATCGGCGATGTCGAACAGGAAGTTCTTTCCGACGCATCAGCAAGAATTGAAGAAAGAGGCTGGTTTTTCTATCTTGCCGAGATATCATTCCGACGCATATTCGACAGTATTGTCCTTTTACTTTACCAGGATAGCCCCCGGCGGTGGACGACCAATATCACCCGGTTAATAAGGCAATGCAAAGAGAGCGACGAACAAATGTCTTTATGGTAAGTCGAGGAATCAGTAACACCGACACATGTTAATACAGCCAGGTTTGCCCACCTTCCACCCCCAATCCGGCCTACCACGCCGCCAACAAACGACCTATCCTTCTTTCTCCGCGGTCGATACCTGTCATCCAGGGAGAAGATCCATCGACCTTTAATCTACGTCGCACTTCACCATCCGGGATTACTAGATCCCGAAACCAGCCAAGAAGCCGAAGAGTTGTTGTCTCTGGCCCAACAAAGCATAGACTTCTGCGCCGCTTTAATCCCCCACTATTCGGTTCACTTCCGACAGGGTGGAACTTGGTTCGTGCTCTGCGGTTCATTTGAAGCGGCGCTGTTGATTTTGGGCGTCATAGTCGGGAGCCATCGGAGTAGAGCAGCTCAGACGCCATGCTTGCAGCCCCCGGATGATTGGGTTTGCCTGGTCAAACTGTCCTTGAAGACCCTACGCAAATGGGAAGACGAGTCGAAGGATGTAGAGATGATGAGGATCATGCTGGAGGGGATTTTGGGTCGTGTGTGTCGAAAGACCACACAATGTCCTAACACGACCCTGTACTAAAAACAATAGAAGACAGAGACATTTAGATAAGCGGCATTAGAGAAATATGGTGACTATTAATTGTCGTAATGATATATTAAAGGGAACCGATCCTTTTCTGACACCAAAGATATCTAATATTAACTACTATCTATTATTCGTTGTCGCTGATAGAAAAAAAAGAAAAAACCTTGGAAAACATTGTTTCGTTGAGTATAACTCAATTAATTCTCAGTATTAATTCAGTCATCCCTATCAGTTCATCGTTGATCCTTCCTATCACATCGGTGGCCCCCTTAGCGCTCTGAATGTCTATGTGAATGAGGTGTTACCTCGGACACCTAGCACATCTACAGAAAAGGATTCTCATCAATAGTTTAATTTAAACTTCCAGTAGCATTGAATGACAGCACCACTAGAAGCTAATCGCCTATCTGACAATATGTTCTTGACATATATCGACGTATCCAAATGCTCAACCTCAAAAGGTTTCACGAAGTTTCACCTCGTAGTCAACCGTCCGTCCGTTGACAACCGACAAGATCTATATTCTCTTCATCATAAGAGTCATACTCTGATCCGTAAAACAGTTCTCGTTTACATGCTGAGTCTTAGGCCGCTGTTTGCCTTCGGGGAATCGAAACTCGAACTCACAGAGAAGACGGGCCATGATCAGCTTAATCTCCGCAACGGCAAACTGCCTTCCAGCGCAGGCCTGGTTGCCGTAGCCGAAGGCAAGGTTGTTGGGATGGGTCATGCCCGCCCTGTGCAGATCTCGCTGGTCAGGAGAGGACATGCGCTTGCGGTAGTTGCGCATTGGATCGAACTCGAGCGGTTCGGGATAGATTTCGGGATCCATCGAGTGCTCGTAGTTGGCGAAGGCGAGCCGCGATCCGGCAGGGACACGCGTGCCATCTTTGAGTCTGATGTCCTGGTAAGCCAATCTTTGAGGATTGACTGATACCGAGGTAAATGAGTAATGTCAGAGTGGCATTCAACATGAGAGAGCAAGGGGAAGGGGAGGGAGGAAACTAACGAAGGAGAACAGGATTGTGTCGCTGGCTTTCCACAAAGAAACTATCAAGCTTGTCCAGTCGCGTGCACCATTCCTTCGCACTGATCTCGGGATCCTGGCCCGGAGGTCCCAGCTCCTTCGCTATCTCAAGGACCTCCCCTCTGAGGACCGGAAACCACTCAGGATTGGCGCAGAGATCATACAGCATGTTGGATACATTGGACGCCGTGGTGTGGATACTGGCAAGCGTCAAGACACACTGCCGAGCACCCATCTCGTGCACGTCAACTTCACTCGGCGTACCGTGATCGAGCATCCAATTGAGAAGCGTATCTTCCTCCTCGACTTCCTCGCCCCTGCTTCGTTTCTCCCTGGCGATGTTGTGTTCTCTTGTCAGCTCGCCAACAATCCTCCGACCGGTCTTCAATTGACGGAATGTTCGGTACCTGGCAGGGATAAGCCAGGCGACTATTCCGTACATCCAAGGGGGGAACATCTTGATTGTGAATGCGGTTGTGAACAGATCAACGGAGAAATCGACCGAGATTTTCAGCCATTCTGGATTCCGACATGTTGGGTGACCCATGAAGACCTTGGCCGTCATGCGTGCGACGAGCTTACGCAAATGGTGCTCGATAGAGACCTCCTTCCAATCTGGCGTCGATCACTTCAACGTTAGGGACTGAATTAAAAAAGAAAGACGAATATGTTCAGCTTACCTTCAGCCTCCGGGAGATCGCGATGCCAACCATAAGCCAGCTCTTCCTTCGCCTTGTCCACATAGGTGTACAGCTCTGGCGTGAGTCTCTTTTTGAGCACATCGAGATGAAGATTCGAATGATATAGGAACTGCATCGAGGTGTACTGTGGAGCAAGATTCTGCCAATTCTTGTTAGGAAATCAACTCCTTAGCCATTGCCGGCGCCACAAGAAAACCCACTCCGGTCTGAGCCCCTTTGCTACTCAATTTGGACGGCGCGATCAGCCGTATCTCCTCTAGATATCGCATAGGAAGGACCAAGAAGTCGACGTCATAGCGACGGAGCACAAACGGATGATTCTTCATCTATCTCCTAGTGTGAGAAAATGGTCGAGTCTTGGACAACGATTTCATGCTCACACTTTTGTACGCGCCGTGGATGATATCGCGCGCACCCACAATGAATCGGCTTTGCAGCACCAGGGTCGGTTCGAAGAACGACCGGTATCCAAACACGGGCGCATTGGGACGACGCTGTCTTCCCGGAGTGAAGAGTGAAATTACAAGCCATGTCAGTGCTAGAAGCAGGGCAACTTTTTTCAGACTATCGATATATCCAGTTCCTATATCCAAGATCGGCAAAGAGCGAAATGAGGAGAAACTCATGATGCAGCTAACTGGCTGGTGAAACTGTTCGCAATGGAAACGATAGAGTTGAGCAACAACGGTAGGTAAAGCTTTTTAGCTAACTGAAAAGCCAACTGTAATTGTTCACGGGCGGCCGTAGAACCGAAGACCCTCTACACTTGACCCTCCGTCGTAGTAGATAATGAACTCACGGTAAGCGCATATGCGCTGTGTAGAATCCGCTGATTTCTCTCGTGTCTTGAGTGGATAGGAGGAGTCGATCACCGGCTGTCCTTGGCGGCACAGTCCGCATTCTCTGCTCGATTATAGGCCATGCAACAGGCACCAACATATCCGATTATCGCTGACCGATCGCCCCTCTTTGCCGAGAAAACTAACGTTCTCTCTAGGTAGTCTCGAGTGAGGAAGCGAGCATTACGACAGGCAAGCCGTGAACCGTACATGAAGCGCCTACCTGCTAGTTCTATTAGTGCTTACTCCAGGTGTTTGCGTAGCCTTACCTACATATGAGTGTAGGTATAGTATGTACGCCGATCCCTGTCGTCCTGCACGAGACGTGGTTCTCTTGGGTGTTATTGCAGAGGTCTGCCCGTATTCTGTACGTGATAGAATGCAGGGGCCAGCAAACAATAGTCGTATTCGGGACACTCGGACTGGTGGATATGTACTACGGGAGGGGTTTGATCCCTTAGCGCCGGGCGTGCACGCAGATTCTACTGGGCGGTAGACTCCGCCTACTGGGATGTGAAATGGGGACTGCGGAGAGAGTGAAGCAGTGGGCGGGGGGGGGGGGGAAACGGAAATTTCAAGTTGGCAGTGTACAATTCTCTGAGCGTGATATTCCAACAATAAAAGGCCACCACCCGTCAATTGCCAATACAGGTCGGCTGTAAGGGTATGGCATCTAGTTCAATATCGCCCATTGCCTTATAATTATTACCCCCGCTAGAACATGGAGAGGAGAGGTTGTACGCAGAGGACGAATATTTCGATCTTTTATGTCGTCTTGGAGAGAACATGGTGCCCCATAACTGTTTCACAGACGGTGCGCACCCGACCATGATGGCGATGATGCCTTCAATAACCCTGTTCAGAAAACGACGGGTGAATTCAGTCACCCTGCCATTGGTCAAAGAGGAGAAAGGTATGTGGGAGCGGCTTACGCGCAGAGCATGGTAGAGAGAGTGTCCGATGTCGCTCCCTTGTAGGCCCGATATTTGAAATATAGTGACGCGATGGAGGCCGCAATCCCACTGTTGGAAGAAGATAATTAGCGTCTGTGTAGATGCAAAAGATCAACGTCACATACAGAATACCGCTGAAAAAGACCGCGCCCACTGCTAGCTTCTTCGCAGGCCGAAGGTGGAGCTGATAGACGAGAGGCATAGGCAAGAAAAAGATTAATACATCCTGGGCTAGAGCGATAAACCCAGAAATGACCCCTGTAAGTGTAGTACCTGTGGTACAGTATGCAAGGTCTTCGAGAGTCGCCGATTTGGCGTTAGGGTCACATCGCATGAAGGTGGGTGACATGGCGCAGATATACGCCAAGCCTGAAATCGCAAGGCTAGTATAGCAGACGTATTCGAGCCACTTTTTGATGCCGAAAATCCGGACATAGACGAGCATAATCGGCGCTTTTGTTGTCCACAGTTCAAATGCAATAATCACTGTGATAACCACTGCAACCTGTTCGGAGGTCAGCCATACACACGTCAAGATATCGAAACTGAATCTGACCTGATTCAGCCAGTTTAATGAGCCCAGCGGGTTGGCGAATCCTGAAGCATGGGACATGATTAATGCTAATCATATGAAAGCTTGAGAGAAGGCCGAAACACTGACTTTGAATGATAACGTGGTTCATGGCGAATGCAATTGTAACGAAAGCGAACCCAAGCATGGAGACATCTGTACATCGCAATGCGTTAGCCAATATGCTTCCTTTCCGTCAAACAGATATGTTAACTGTACAGTCCGCTATAAGGAGTCTTTTGTACACCCTGAAGTTCATCGCGCATCTTACGCCCACGAAACCAGCGCAAGTGACGATCAGAGGCGTGCCGGCCGCTAGATAGGCGCCCGGCGACAAGGTACCTGGGGCAGACATTCCAGCTTCTCTTTATTGATGATTGAAGAAATCCATCACAGATCAACGGAAACAGAGAGAGAAGGAGGGAGGTGAGGGCCGTATAATATCGAATTCCAAATATGCTCCTGGAATCTGGACTAAACGAGTTTGGTTTTTTTTATTTTTTTTTATTTTTTTTGGCATCTGGAACTGGGGCTGGCTTTTGGGCCTCGCTGCCAAGTAACGAGTTTGCCAGAATGAGTGTCAGCTGAGAGCGATTCTGCCACTTGAAAGGCTATAATAGGAGTTGGGTAGCCCTGTGTATGGTCCTATCGCCTCGAGATCTTACATCCCGAAACATTTGGCCCCAGAATTTCTACAGGCTGGATTAATATGCATAACCCCTCTCGTCAACACTGCATGCACACACCTGCTGCTTATCTGCAGGAGCTCGAAAGGCAGCGCCAATCTATGAACTCAAAAAATATGGGTCACCGTCCGCCTTATAGCCTGATTAAGCCAATTCGCATGACCTAGAGCAAGGTCCAATCTGACTTTCCCCCAAAGTACGTAATGAAAGGACTGCTGAATACAGACACATTGGTCATGGTTACATTCGAAAGAAGATTGATGCTAGGACTTGGCGGCCCCAAGTTGAATCAAACTGCAAGAAACCCGATTACCCCGAGTATGGCCCTTGCTGTGCATGACGGGGATTTGAAGAAAAAGAATGCGCGTGTGCAGCCCAAGTCAACAAAGCTCTAGACTCGGTTTTCCTTTCATAATGGGGCTACAAAACCCCTTATTCGCTGCAAAGGGAGACATCGCTTAGACATTATTGCGCAAGAGGAAGCCTCCGTGCTGCAACTTTTGGAATACCCCCTCGGGGTCGTACTTGGCTGCAACGTCCTGCATCCTCTGAGTATTCTCGGCCCCGTAGCTGCCCAGAACGTTTTGAGAGGCTTGAGCAAAGCTCATGCACCTGTAGTCAAGTAAGAGTTGCCTCTCCTCGGCCAAACTCTGCACTCTTTCGAGCATCTTGTCCACAGCATTTTGCGCAGCGGTGTCGTCGCCGTCCTTGGGCCATTCACACGTAAACACCCACCCTTTGCGTCAAATTTATGTTTAGCTCTGGGGATACAGTATGGATCAATATGGACTTACAAGTCTGTGGAGTGCTCTGGTGTCCCATGATATTCTCCCCACGCCTCTTGCCTTCCTGGACACCAGCCGTGCCCATTGGCTGGATGGTATAGTGAAGAATATGTTCAGCCGGAAGGGCGCTGCGAACCTCAGTCCAATGTTTGTACACTTCATCGTAGAGCTCTTGCGAAACCTGGGTGGTGGCCGTGCAAATGGCTCGCCTATTATGCGTTAACGACGAGCCGAGTGCATTCTATATTCTGCCCGCACTTACTTCCTAGTATCCTGGACATGGCCCATGGCCTCGGCGAGCGATAGAAGAGTTCCTGTTGTGACAGGAAGAACGGTCGTCAGCAGACTCTTGAGTTCGCGGAATTGTTGGAAGGCGACAGGTGGCTCGGCCGGAGTGTCTCCATAAAGCATGCCGACCGCGACAAAGCCATTGTTGTAATTGGTAAACAGTCCGATTTTGGGATCCTCTTCCATCGCCTTCTGAGCTGCCACTGTAGCTTTATTGATCGCAATATAGTCCCCGGGGTTGTAAGCATTGATTGTATACTGAACGTGGATCAATGGGTGGGTCTCAAGGTCGAACCGCGTCACGATGCCTGTTCAAATGGTTAGGAAAAATGGTTAGGAAGCTCACGTCTGCTAAATATCGCAACCCAGGTCAGGCTGAAAATGAAGGGATGCCACCTACCGAAGTTGGAGCCACCACCCTTCAGAGCGCGGTGGAGATCAGCGTTCTCATTTGCGTTTGCGTTAACCAGTCTGCCGTCGGCCAACAAGATCTGAGAGGTTTTCAGTTGTGAGCTTTGTGGGAAAGGCAAGATCAAAGGGAAAGCTCCACTCACTTCGAAGTTCTTCACGCCGTCTGCTCCAAGTCCATAGAGATTGGGCAACGCTCCCATGCCTCCTGTTGTCAATGGTTAGCGCTACACCTCAAAGTGTGTACTTTTTCAACGCCAATACATACCTCCCAGCAGGAACCCTCCCAGTCCAACCTGCCGGTCTCGACCTCCAATGGCTGACAAGTTGTGCCTCTCGAGCCAGGCATACACCTCGCCCCAAGTGCTTCCCGAGCCAACTCGAGCGACGCCATCCGATGTCAGCTCCTTGGACTGGAACTGACGTATGTCAAGCACGATTGCATTTTCGTCTGCACTACTAAATCCAGCGTTTGGGTTGTGGCCGGTGGTGCGAATGGCGAACTTGGATCCTGTGTTTTTGACAATTTCCACTGCTTGACTGAGCTCCTGGGAGTCTTTCAGATAGAGGTAACCGGCCGCCGGGGTCCAGCAGGTTTGGGACCAAGGAACTGCTACAGCTTCCTGATACTTCGCCTCCACGTCCGGGGTCACCAACTGATCAGCAAAAGCAGTTCTCAACTGATCAACTGCCGCTTCGTTGCCGTGGGCCATTGTAGGTGTGAAAAACGTGCTGCAGGTTGAACCCGAAGAATGAGATGTTGGCAGGTGGTCTTTTGAGAGAGGTGAATTGATTGCGACTTGTCTTTTTGTTTAACCGATCTGACATCCGGACAACATCTGCTTAAAAGAAACCCTCCCAACACATGCATGCGCTCGTTCCAGGCCGAACACTGCCCCTCCTGTCTTATGATCCCCGTTCGCCCAGACTGAGCAAACAAAGAAATGCATTAATTACAACTAGTGTATTACGTGGGACGCCGCCTGGCGTCTGCGGGTGTTGCCCGAGGAGGTTAGCCGGTAGGCGGGCGATGCAACCCTATACAGATAGCCTCGCCGTCACGAACACTAGCGCCATGGGTTCCCAAGCTTTCAGGGCACTCGTGGATCATCGTTTCGCTAATGGGTACTTTGCTCAAACCTCTCACACAAAAACATCTTTTCTTTCGGGACTGGTAGATTCTTTGGTTGGTTTTCCTTGTTAGTTTATTGGATACTTTACAAAAGATGACTGAGTCAGGAATTGAAAATTTCTATCCCGGTAGATCCTTAACGTGTTGATTCCAGCCAAGCGACCATACTAAGCCAGGTTGGTTGTCCAGTGCCTTCTCATATCCCAGCATCAAAGGCAGTGGAACATTTATTGAACCAATTGGAAATCTTGCTCTTGGCCTCCCGGGGACCGACGGCGAAAAAAGCAGCTCTCCTATCTGAAGCCCGCAGCACACTCTCAGCCTTTGTTAGATTCGTGATGAAGGAAGTATCAGTTACATCTCAGCGTCGGAATCTCAGCGCCTACGAGTATCGCATGCATTGCGAAATTTTCGCCTAGCACATGTAATTCACGGTGAAGATAACACACGTCGTCTCAGCACACACCACAAGGCAGCTGGAAAAGCCTCCCACCTTTCCCCTGATGCAAACGTATTACGAATGGGCGTGAGCTACTTCGGCAGATCACACAAGCTGTCCCTATTCATTGTCTCTAACGGTGTCTACTGCTTCTCTGGGACACGGACTCAGTATCTCGCTCAAGTTGTCTGTCGTCATTTGGCCACAATGTACCGACAGTATAATTATCAATTTTCCGGAGTTTCAAGCGGGTTGTACACAAGAAGAAAGAAGAGGAGATGGATGACACCTGCAGCCAATGGGGCGACAATGCGAAGTAGTCACTGTTGGATATTGCCAAATATGAACGCGAGTGCCTGGAGCTTGCTGCGAGACAGCTGCAACCCGGAATTCCAGAACCTGTTCGGAAGGCTTGGAAGGTCTTCCTTGATGTGACAGATCTCTACGGCCAGATTTACGTCGTCAAAGATATCAATTCTGGGTAGATGTCTGTTGGCCAAGAGGGGGGTTGCCACCGGACGCTGATGAGTATTGTTCAAACGGTTGGTTTGGGACGTCCTGTAGATTTTATTCCCGGTACATACAGACTTCTTTGTCATTACAACAGTACCGGTCTAAGAGATATATATATATACATGTATAGTGTTGTCTTGGATAATCACTTTGTTGTGATTCCAGCTATCAGGCATGACTTCCGAATAGACTAAAACGCTCAGCTGGCTGATAGCCAGTTCTTGCAGTGACCTAATATGTCTACACACTTGTCCAAGAAGATTGCACCAAGAAGCCCGATGGTGACAGTCTCCTGGGATGAAATAAAATCCACCTCTTCAATCAAACATGGAAGCATGATTCGCCGAGGATGTGACAACAAGAATTTCATATCTCAGACGCATTCGTCGCCAAAAAAGTGTCCACAGGAGTAAGATCAAGCTCCTTGAATTTCCCAACCGCACCTTCTCCAGGAACCTCATTGGTCCATCTATGCGCTGCTGGAACCGGACTTCCCTGTTTGGTCATATCATCCATCTCCTCGTTCGACAAATAATGCACCTTCACCTCTTCCCTAAGGTGTCGAGTCAGCTTCCCGGCCAACTCCTCGACCGTAAGTGCCTCTACTGCAAGGTCGATCTCCTGGTGAGTGTAGCCTTCCGGATCAGACACTACTTTGGCGACCACGACGCCCACATTAGCCGCATCGACCCAGGGAAGCTTCGTGTCCGGCTTCCACGCAACACGCAAGACTCTATCGTCCACGAAACCAGGAAAAGTGAGGGGGCTCATGGAAGCCCTCAGGTTCTGCAAGAAGTGGCCCAGCCGTATGATAGTCCAGTGCTGGAACCCAGCCTCTCGAACCCGGCACTCGAGGGCGTGTTTATTCAGCCAGTATTGTCGCATCGGATGCTCGGGCCCCCAGCCTGGAAAGGACTCGTGCTGGCCGGTCTTAATCGCTGTGGACACAAGAATCGTGGACACGGTAGACGACGCACGCGCCGCGTCGATGACATTCGTGCTGCGTTGCAGGTCCCCGGCCCAGTCCCCTGTTTGCACTTCGGTGTGGAACACGGCATCCATTCCTTGCGTGGCGGAACGCAGAGCATTGATATCGCCCAGGTCGCCTCTGATAAGTCTCGCTCCGAGTCCCTCGAGCTGAGTCGCTGTGGGTGTGGTCGGGTCGCGGACGTAGGCGTATACGTAATGTCCTGCTGCGAGGCTGCGGTGCACGACGCCTCTTCCTTGATTGCCAGTGGCGCAGGTGACAAGGATTCTCTTTGGTGGGGTCATATTATCTCTGCTATGCTTGGTTGATAGGCTGCAATAGAGTGATGGGTGAGAAAGATAGATGAAAGGAGGGGAGAATTGCCCCTCTTCCTCCCCTCGTTAAATCGCTGTCCTAGGCCAATTTATTAGGTCAGCAATATCCCTTACTATTAGAGCTATGTTAGCCAGCGGCCGAGTCACTGCCTCAAGTCCGGTAAGGACTTCCAATATAATTCTATTTATATTCCAGTTTTCGATACCTAGCGGTTCGGGAACTTCTTACGGATCTTGGGGGTGAGCAGCATGCCCATGCCCCAATTCTTGTAAGCCAAAGTCGTGTATTCTGATGGCAAGCAATTTGACCACAATAACCATAGATGATACATATGAAGAAACGCTCAACCAAGGGAAAAAGACAACCAGAAAAAGAAACCAAAGAACCAGACTGAAACTGGTCTTGGATTGTGGAGACGAATGGAGATAGAGATTCTAGATAGTCTTCGGGGTCGAGATCGGAGTTTGGAGTGTCGCCGAGGGTTCGGATTGCTGTTGGCTCGGGAATACTTGATAGACAAATCGTTGGGAAGGTCTGGGATGTGGCTGATAAAGCGCTAGCGAGTTTATTGCTTTGATTCTTTCCATGGTGATTGTGCGTCGTTGAGGGGAGGGAGTCTGCGAATGAGATATAGACAGAAATCAATTTTCTATAAACAATGAGAAAATTGGGGATGAAGTCGCGACAGGAATTCTAGTAATAAGCGATCAATAAGCCAGGTGGATGGAGGCGACGATCCTATCAACCGATCAATATGCCGCATGGGACCGGCCAGGTTCGCGGGAGCTATATCCGCCTGAGTCACATGGGCCTGTCATCCAAGGTTACCTTTTTTCTGTTGTTTGCGGGGGTAAACATAAGCCGTACAGAGTCTGCGTCTACGTGTAGTAGATAAGAGTAAGGTGGCACGATCTCAAACATGGGTATATTTGTTCTGACAAAGTATGTGATCAAGCGGTATGTGGATAACCTTTCGGTCTAAGACACGGACAGGTAGATGGCGGTCAAGAGGAATAAAGTAACAGAGAAGAAAACCGGGCACGCTCATCAGGTATCTCCAGGGAATAACGGACCATTGAAATAAGAAAAAAGAAAGAAAATAACAGCAAAGGGTATGCAAGAGCTTTGTACACCTGTTCGTGTAGATATGCGCTTAGACTCCCAACTCCAACTCCAACTCCAGTACTATGCGTGATTATGTTGTCTTCCCCCCCCCGTCCATATGATTAGTTCAGTTAAATGTAATGTAAAGGGTAATTCGTTCAAGGCATGTGACCACCAGTGGC
This sequence comes from Aspergillus ostianus, assembly GCA_025592935.1. Lineage (NCBI taxonomy): Eukaryota > Fungi > Ascomycota > Eurotiomycetes > Eurotiales > Aspergillaceae > Aspergillus > Aspergillus ostianus. Next base: position 44,354 of record JANFQY010000140.1, on the reverse strand, counting down.
TTTAAATTCGAACATCATCTGGCTATCCAACAGGATAAACGATTCGTATCGCAGCCCCCGTTCGCGCTGGTAGATCTCCGACCAGACGGGCACGGTGCTGTTCCAGACGCTGGCGTACCCGTCGAAGAGGCTACGCCAGTAGCAGGCCTCGGCGGCCTTGGTCAAGTATCGGTCGCGGAAGGTGCGCACGCTGTTGGCGGCGATGCGCTCGGCGCGGCTGGAGTCGTTCAGCAAGGGGCTCATCTTGTCGGACAAGTCACTAAAGTCGCGCTCCACTTCGACGTAGTTTTGGTTGGGGCCGTCGGGAACGAGTAGGTAGTGGTGGTGCTGGATGTATTGCAGTTTGTGGGCCACGATAACCGAGTTGCAGGCTTGGCGATATTTGAGAGAGCCGGAATACGAGCGACCTATTAAGCATACGGTCAGTAAATTTTCTTTTCCGATTTCGCTCAAGCTGGACGAGAAAGGGGGGGGGGGGGAGTTAAACGTACCCTCCACATGCGCTATGAACATGTATTGGCAATGATCTTCCATGCGCAGGATGTTGGTGCGGTCATCCCAATCCACCTGCTTGACGTCGCCCCACGGCTTATCCCGCGCCGCCTCCATCAGGGCGCGACGCAACTTGGGGGCAAAACTGGGTTTTCCACGCCACACTAGCTGGCGCTTCTTCTCGGGCCACGACAGGTCGGCTCGCTTAACGCGCTCCACAACCTGGTCAAACGGCCCGATGGAGTTCTGGATATTCTCCCACGCCCAGTAGCCAAAGTCAGGCATTAGCCAGACTGCTTCCTCGGAGGCGGACCGCGCCAGCACCCAGACAGGGTTCTCAGAGTCGGTGACGTCGTCGACCTTGTCCTCGACAGAGAAAACGAACTCGATATCCGGGCGCGTAACACGATCGGCGTCGGCGACCAGCGCGCGATGGATGGAACTCAAGACGGCGAGGATTTTGCGCCGATGATCCTCCGCTTTGGCACGCGCGGCCACCACATGTAATTCGCCGCGGTGGATGAAGGCCCGCGCCATGCCCCATTCCAGTCGAATCATGTCCAACTCCTCGGTCGACAGCGCGCCGTGCGATCGCCAGTACTTCACGGCGCGGGCGGTGTCCTCGAACAGACCGGGGAATGCGGCCTGGCATTGGTTGCGATCCAAGGCTTCGTTGTTACCATCGCGGGCAACTTGAAATTCCCAGAGGGACGACGGAGGTTGCGGTAGTGCCGTGGGCTGCGAGCAGGAGAGACAGCTGGAGCATTGGAAGGTGGTGGAGGTCTGGCATGCGCAGTGGCCGGCGGGGATGAGTTGAGTCAAGAGGGGGTGGATGTAGTCGCGATCGGAATTGACGCCATACCAGATGGCAGCGATGCAAAATGTGCTGAGGATACCGATGACGTAGAAGAGGTACAGGAAGTAACCTTGTCGTAGGCGCCAACGAGAGCAGCTGGGGAGCGCCATGAAGCAGAAAGGAAGGCCGAGGGCACGTCAATCCGGGAGGGGGATTGATTGCATCGTAGGATGGAGAGGAAAGGAGGGGAAAGAAAGGAAGAGAAAAGAAAAGGAAAGGAAAGGAGGGGAGAGAGAGAGAGACAAAAGTGGAGGGGATGGTAGCTAAGAGCCATCGCAGACCAGGCCGTAAATCAAGCGAGAGGGGATCCATCGGTGCGAGGGCAAACGGTCAGGGGTGTCTGGCCTGGGGCTGCAATGACGCGGCGATCAGTTGCGACTTGCGTAGTACTCCGTGCGTCAGTAATCTGTTAAAGGAGGTTGAAACGTCCTCCTTGGTTTACGAGGGGGGTTCAAGCTTTGGTGGGCCGTCTTGCTGCAAACCCAAATTAAGTGTTTTCGCGGCGCCATTTCCCGCCTTCCAGTTCATTTCATTGGGGGGGGTTTTTTTTTCTATTTTGTCTGTCCTGGGGTTGCCCGTCAAGATGGTTTCTCCATCTCCATCCTTTTTTGGCCCTCTTGAGGCTCAGCCACTCCCAGACGGGTTTGCAGTCCCACCTTCAAAGGGTCCAATTTGAACTGAATAACGCGTTGCCCGGTCTGATCGCGGTCGATCCTGCTTGATGGGGAGGAGACGATCGTTTCCAGTATATTCACTTTCATCTTCATCTTCATCTTCATCATCATCGTCATACTAATTCCCACACAATACATCAAGTTCGATGTGCCCTCACCCCCAAACATTCCAAGCGTTGGCAGGCGAAATAGACGCCACGCTAACCGGGCCAGGTACCCGAATCCTGAAACCAGGGTCCCCCGGTCGGAAACGGAATCCTTCCGCCTAGAATCTGACTGTTGTCACCATCAGATTCAAGGCGCCGGCCGGGATCATTCTCATGAACTCTTCATTTCTCTGATTTGTGACAAACTGACAATGTCCCTCGCAAAGTGTCTTGCAATCTTTCCCCCCCCCCCCCTCGAGTCCCGCCCCAAGATCATCGACCCTGACGTAAAGATTGGGGGCCAAGCGCCAAGGGTTTTCACTCGACCCACCTGCCAAGAACTGGTCCTTTTATATTAAGAATGATTTGCAGCCGCGTTCTCAGGGTCCACGCAATTGATTTGTCTCCCCGTCAGGAGTAACCAAGGATTCAGATCTTTTGCCTCTTGGAGACATCTCGCTGAACTTTCGGCGGTTGGGCTTCTTGGCGGGACGGGTTGGACTGGACTGGATTGGACTGGATTGGACTGGATGTCGGTTATCTCTGCCTCATAAATCGTGGTTAATGATGGTACTAGGCAGCAGTCGAAAAGAAGACAAAGAAAACAAGAAAGAAACAAGCTTTTTTTATTTTTATTTTTATTTTTGGTGCAGCGTTACATTCGTGAGTTACTCCGATGAAAAGATCATAGGCTCCCAACTGTGTGGCGGCAGCCCCCCCTGAATTAGGTCTAGCGCACGGCCGGCGAATAAACGGACTCGATCGAGTGGCTCAGCCATGAGTCTGCCAGTCAGACCGTGAAAGAATATATCCCCTAGCAAATCTTAGCCTGGACACCCTGCACACACAGCCCCTCTAGGCTGGAGATAGTAACACTCGAGGAACAACCAAATCAATCCTGGTTACACAACGCTACTGTCGTCAGGTGTCAACTGCCAAATTTCGCGCCGACCGGTCGAATGGATGGACTAGCATGACAGTAGTAAGGTAGAGGCGGCACGATGAAAGTAAAAAAAGAAACGACATTTCCTCTCCGCTGAAAGAGGAGGGGGAAAAAAAAAAGAGAACAGAATCAAAAGCTGTTGTCATACCCGGCTCCTGGCGCAAAAATGTCCGCAGTCAACTGTGGCGCCAATAACCCAACCCGCCTGCCAGCTTACGAGGCCTGATTTCCTTCGTTATTGTTCCATCTGCATCTCGCACATACTCCGTCGTTGATTACCGTCGTTACCCCGTAAACTAGGTCAATAGACGATGGATTATGGATCCAGAAATGAAGAGAATTGAGACATGTCGGTTCTGAGGCAAGTAAGTCGGACGAACGACACTGCGTGAACTAGTTAGTTATTTTATACCATTAGCTAATACTACCTACTCCGTAATCCGCAAGTTAGTCGGTGTGCTGCGCCAGAACTCTATTAGATAGTTGATAGTTGTCTCAGACAGGATGGTTTTGTTAGACACCTCATTTCCTTTCCAAATTGGTCAATGGTGAGACAAACACATCGCAGGATCGAATAAAAAGCAAATACAACCCCTTAACTACTCCGTAGGCAGTTAGAGGTCCTGCACGGTAAGATCGGGTGGAGCGGATTCGAAAGTCTTGCCCTTAGCTTAAAATACTCTATTTTCTGACCCATACCGACTGGCAACCCCTGACTCTACACGTCGAAAGAGACTGTGCACTGGACAACCGCCATTCTATGCATATGTACACCCCGTTACTCTGTACAGGCTCAAGAAAAAGGAAGAAAGGAAAAGAAAGAAACAGAAAATCAAGAGAAACAAAACTTAAAACAAAAGAAACAGACACGCAATGCAATACAAAAACGCCGACCGACCGATATGACATGACTTTGATCATTCCTCATCTTTTGTTCACCAATTCTTCATAACCTGTTCACTGACGCCCATTCATTTCCTACTGGTATTCGCCTCATCCATTTCTCATAACCTGACTGCTGTACACTCGGTGATCTTTCATGGTTCGACTTTACTTACAATAGCCTGTTCTTCGTTTCATAGATTCCTCAAAAGCTCATTCGCTGACATGGTCTCCAAGCACAATACTGAACTGGCCTCCCGCCGAGGCGGAGACCAACCTCTTGCCGGCAATATGCTTACCGTCAAGAAGTGTAGGTAAGATGATTTCATCGGTGGACGATGGTTTGCCAGCCTGGCACTGGGCATTGAAGCCCCAAGAGTAAGCGTTTCCGTCCGCGGAAATCGCAAAAGAGTGATCGGTGCCGGCGGTGGCGTAGACGATGTTTTCCAGGGTGGGGATAGCCTGCGGCTGCACAGAGATGCGAGGTCTATCGCGGGAGTCATAGATGATCTTGTCCTCCGAGAGGACTTCGGGGTCATATCCCAGGGCCTTGTTCTCAATGCGACCCCAGGTGAAGCACTGGCCTTTTTGATCGACAGCGATGCTGTGGTCCTTGCCGCCGTGGATCTGAACGATCTTGGGAGTTTTGGCGAGACTTTTGACGCGGGTAGGGTAGGGCATGATAGCGTCATTTTCGCCGGCGTTGGACGCGATGCCGACCTGGCCGAAGTTGTTGGAGCCCCAACCGTACACGGTGCCGGTTTTGTGGATAGCGAAGGAGTGGTACATACCGGCACCGATATCGACCACGCCGCCAGGCAGGGCGCACTGGTCGGGAATAAGAGGGTGGACGTCACGCGAACGACTGGTTCGGCGGCGTCCGAGCTGGTACTGTTCGTTGCAGCCCCAGCTGTACACAGTGCCGGCTGAAGTCAAGGCCAACATGTGTTGCGCTCCTGCGGCGAGCTTGGTGACGTTCTTCAGTCCTGGCATCAGAAGGGGAGTGACTTGCTTGGAATTGCTGTAGGGTGCAAACCCGATTTCTCCGTTGATGCCCTGTATTATCAGTCAGTATACCAGGCTCTCAGTTAAGGGGGCGATACGTACTCTGAATGTGCCCCACCCATAGACTAAGCCGTCGGTGGTCAGGGCGTAGGTAGCACTATCGGTCGCAGAAAGCTGCGCAAAGACAGTTCCCTTCGGAAAGAGGGAGGAGTCAACAGGGAGGGGAGTTGCTTCTTTCATGTTCAAGGTGACATCATCATCATCATCACTTTCGCTTTCTTCGATCTTCGCATCGGTCATGATTTCATCTTTCAGATCCTCCTTGGTATCTCTTCCAAGGGTGGCATCATCGTTCACTCCCCATGTCATAATTCTGTTGTCACAAGTCAAGGCTGCCGAGTGAATGCCACCGACAACGAGCTGGACGACGCCGACAGTCTCAGCTGCCAGGTTGGCATTCAGAACTGGACGCGCAAACTCAGACTTGCGCCACAGGTTGCCGAGACCAAGCTCGCCGTAGCAGTTGGTTCCACAGGCGTAGACATCGAGCTTCTTCGAAGGCACGATGTTGAAAATGGTAGAAGACGCTGTACCACCTTTAGTCAGACAGCTCAGCTCAGTCGGGTCCACGCTGATGAGATCATTCGGGAACTGACCTTTCTGGCGCTTCGGGCCCCTTGCAGGGGGTTCAGAGGCGGGCGCCGCTCCCGCTGGAGCCTTTCTCTTTCGGCCAATCGCGGCGTTTTTGGTGGTGGGTTGGGGGGCTGGTGGAGGGTTGGGCGCGCTCTTCTTGCGCAGTGAGGCGCGTCTCGCCATGTTGATGGTGAGTGGAGATGATTGATAGGGAAAAGGATTATTTTGAAGTGGGTTTGGATTTGGAAAAAAAGCAGTTTTCACAAAGACAAAGATTCTTGCTACTGGGAAATGCTTTGTGTTGTGGTTGTGGGTAGAACGTGGGAGAGTACGAAAGGTGAGGGAAAGTGGGTGGTTGTTTTGATTGAGGAAGAAGGGCAGTTGTCAGGAAAGAACAAAGAGAACCTTTGGAAGGACCCCACGTCAGAGATCACCTGACAGACAAAGAATCAACAACGAATCTTACAATATTCGTTAGGTGAAAGATATAGGAAGCAACGCCCGTGTTCATGCTTCTACTTCATTCCTCACTTCACACCTAGGGGTGAATGAATGATGACGGATTCATCCTTAACACGGATGATCTACAGTGAACCATAGTTCTTCCAATCTTGAGGAAACGGGTATTTCCATTGAAACACGAGTTTCCATTTGAATCCGTTGATGAACCATCTAGAAGGTAGGTAGGCCCAGGAGGATTTGGTAGTCCTATTCCAGACACAAGGTTATACATCAGTGGAAGAATCTCACACGTCAAGCACTGTTGACAATGTCTTCGGACCTGATTCTAAAGATGTATTGCAATTATTGATCAAGTTGACAATAGAGAGATCTCAAGTACCTCAATAAGTGCAATGGGTAACTGGGTTTAGAGATTCCAGAGTCATTTGATATCCAAATGAGTCAGAGGGGAGGTGTAGAGTGATGCGGACTGAACCTTCCGCCATAGTTCTAAAAATCTTTGAAAGTGTTTAATAGATTGTATACACCGCAGTATTGACTTCATTATTTGTCAACTTTTGATCTGTCTAAGGAAATTGTAACCTCTTTCTGAAGGCTCAACGATGATCCCCGAAAGATTGCATGATCCCAGCGGCGCCTTGCGCACATGTTCGCGGTATTCACATGATATTAGAAATATTCTTGACCCACAGAAGTTTGGTTCGCTGGAACTGACCGCAAAAGTAACCATGCGGACTTGCAGACCTCCGCGGCATTTTCATGTCGGGGACGGTTGATTGTCCACTAGTAGGTATCCTGCAGAAATTCTCCTTCGCTTCTTACTTTAGCAACACCGCAATATCGACCCAGCAAAAGAAAACGGAGAATAAAACGAAAACAATGAAGCATCTTTGTATAAGTCTCACGGATATACGGAAAAGGCCGGGTAGAACTATAGGATGTGGAAAGCAAGGCCCTATGATATCAAAGTTTCGGCATTGGTAGAAAGTTGGTTGAAATAAGCATCCCCTACATTTCTCCCTTCGTTGCTTTTTCTGACTCTGACTTATAATCCGGATGTCAGAATTGTTTTGTTTTGCCCGTCAGTTTCAATGTGACATTGGAATGTGATATCGTCAATGATCGACATGTATCAGTTCCCATCATCAAATACCCTCCCACAACGTCGGTATAGAGAATCTGCAATTGTACGGAGTCAGACCCACTGAGTCGTCGGGCATCGGCTCCATCTAGTTTCACAAAATTCTTTCCAGATTTGAAACCGGGCTGCGTAATATAGGAGAGCTGGAATGTATGTAGGTACGTCAAGCAGATCCGATCGGCGCAAGGGATACCGGTATTCAATTGAGCAGGTAAACAGGAATAGCTTAGTGATCGGCCAGGGAATATTGCCCATCTTTCTCTAGCCCATTCTTTTATTTCCTCCACCAGGGAAATTCAATGATAAACCCCCTCCCCTGGAACCCATCGAGGATCATTTCGAGAAGAGTTTGTTATTACGATTCCGCTCTTATATCGCCATGCATTCAACCGATGGCACCCAGGTCACGGTCTCGACGGTGTCCCAGCATGCGCGAGGACCGGACTACGAGCTTGGAGCAATTGATGCGCCAATCGAATATGCCGAGGACTTATCGGACTATCCCGACGGAGGACGACACGCCTGGTTGGTGGTGTTTGGCGTATGGTGTGCGCTCTTTCCGACCTTTGCGATGATGAACATCACCGGAATTTTGCAAGAATGGCTCGAAGACAACCAGTTGAAGGAACACTCCACGGCCAAAGTATCGTGGATCTTTAGCCTATACAACTGTCTGTTTTGGCTCGGCGGTATCCAAGTGGGTGCGAATGCCAATCCAATCCGTCGCTACAACCCTGTATGCATTTCATCTAACCATCATTGGCAGGGCCGTTATTTGACTCCTACGGGCTGAAGTATACCTTTGTTCCGGGATGTGTCGGCATGTGCGCAGCCATAATGGCTTTGAGTGTCTCAGAAGGTACTGGTTTATATGACCCAAGACCTCCAACAACCCCCCGAGCCCCAATGCGCAATATACAAAATAGTATACACGATATTCCCAATATGCGCAACCTATATGACAGATGGATTGTTCCAAATTGCTTCGAATGCACGAGGTTTGCAAGATATTTCAGCCAGTCTTCTGAGTCGCAGGTCCCAGGGCTTTGAATATTTCGAAAGCTACTGGTCAACATGCACAAAATGCACAAGCACACAACCATGATACAAAGTAGGCTGACAACATCAAGAGTATTACCAGTTTATACTTGGCTTTAGTATCCTGGGTGGGCTTTCCTCGTCAGCCATCTTGACCCCAAGCCTCGGAACGATCAACCACTGGTATCTCAAGCGCCGAGGCCTCGCCACAGGGATAGCAACTACCTCCGGCGGCATTGGAAGCATCCTGTTTTCCGCTTTGATGAGCGAACTTCTCAAGAAGATCGGGTTCCCATGGACGATACGAGTTCTCGGGTTCATTTCCATCCTGTTCTTTGCCATCAGCTTGGTTCTTGTTCGAACCCGACTTCCTCCCAACAAGACTTCCAGTAGCACGATAGATGTGCGATGTCTCCGGGAGCCAGTCTTCACGGTAGCCTCTGTTGCAGTCAGCTTCGCGGAGGTGGGTATGATGGTCGTGATCACCTATCTTCCATCCTATGCTTCCTCCCACGGGGTCACCGGTTCACTGTCGTACAATCTCATGTCCATCTTCAGCGCCACGCTGATCTTCGGCCGAATCATTCCGGGATTGGTCGCTGACCACTGGGGCCGCTACAACGTCATGATCGTCACCGGCAGTGTGAGCATGCTCTTGGTCTTTGCGTTGTGGATGAAAGCAGGAGAGGACACCGCCGCGATCGTGACTTTTGCAGCGTTGTTTGGATTCTGGAGCAGTCCGGCAGTAGGATTGTCGCCGGTGTGTATAGCGCAGATCTCGCGGACCGAGGATTATGGAAAACGGTACGGAACGACGACGGCGATCTTCGGTCTGGCGATCTTGGTGTCCATCCCCGTTGCGGGGGAGATTTTGGGGGCGCAGAACCCTGGGATGTCAGGAGAGGAAACTGATTATTCCGGTCTTGTGATATTCTGTGGAGCTGCATATGCCACGTCGACTGTGCTCTTGGCCGTGACTAAAATCATCAGCGTGGGTTGGAGCATTACCAAAGTATTCTGAGGATAGGAGAAGATGAATGAAATGCACTGTAGTTACCCGCAAATCAGTTCTCAGAAGAACTGATAGGTTAGAGCTGGGGAATCAAACTTCTTCATTCATAGAGCGAATCCTTCGGGGAGCATAGGAGGCTCCGGAGATTTTGGATGCCTGGTATGTTTATGATTTGTTCTTTGCGCCAGTGACCACACCTATTTTGTCCTTTACCTACTACAGCGGAGTATCGCAGCCAACCCGCAAAGTCAACGTCTTACTGTTAGCTCTGCGGTATAATTAGAGTAGATCAACACAATCATACCCTTTACTACTTACCGATATATACTAAGTTTGTTAGGGATAGCATGTATGAGCAGATTATGGAGGCAGCCGGGTTATGGAATTCAGCCAAGGCAGACTTTGTGAATGAAATTGCATGTTTTATTTTCCTCTGATAATTCAAGAGACTACAGTGAATAAAGAAGTTTTGTGGGTGCGGGTCTACGTACCTGGCCTTTTCTCTTCCTTGATAACTGCCCACCGATAATATCGCTATTGCCGAATTTCCTACCTCTCATACCTGGCTTCGTCCATCCATCGTTAATAGCCCCCTCATTACTCCATCAAACGAAGGACAAAGAATCCCTACACCCCAGCGCCACCTTAACATCCAGTCCAATTTTCCATTCACAGGAAACGAGCTGCATAAGACGGTGCCATCAGGAATGTATATACCAATGGGATATACAATGTGTAAATACGGTATGCCTGTCTATCCTCTATAGCTCATCCCAAATCGCCGCTGACGGCGGAATTCGGTTTATGGACAGAAATGACTTGCCCCTGCTCCGCCCTCTTCTAACAACTGACCAGTCTATCGCGTCTACTTGGGTTCCATTTTCAAACCTATGATGACTCCCTTGAAAGATATCGCCAGTCCCGGTCCAGCTTCAACAAAACTGATGATTACTCGAGGAGAATAAGGCAACAGGTTCCTAGCCTTCTCTCTGTGGAGACGTGGCTATCAAGCAATCGCTTACTGAAGCTCCAGTGTTTCCGATGACTTCGTTCATCAGATGGTTCTTCTAGTCAAGTACAATAAACGACATAACAAGAATCCATCTCCGAGCTTAGCGACTGGGGACTTCTTTGATTAGTTCACATCCGAAGTACCTGACATGGGAAAACGCCATTTGCGTGGTCCATCCGGGACAGTCGTAACAACAGGATCGGATTCAATGTTGATCAGGATATCTTCTTGCAGATAACGGAAGTCCAAGATCTCACCGTTGGAACTTGTGACACGGACTCACGGGTCATAAGAGCCCGGAGCCCAATGTGTGGCACTTATAGTCATGCTCAAGGCCGGACGTCAATGGCACGACGTTTCGGTGAGTAGTCCTACCATCGAGGCGCATTTTAACGGTCGATGCTGATTTTGAGCTCGGAGAATGTACCGATATCTAGTATTCCACTGATATATCCAGCGACGATGCTTTGGGCTTTGGTTAAGACCCCGCGCTGTTTCCATCCGCTATTTCCTAGTAATACTAGTATCGGAAAACCGCTTGCCTCTTGGTCCCTCTCAGGATAAAGGAACTAATTCCTCACGCTTGGGTTACCAAGACCTGGGTTCCACATAACGGTGGTGCGGGGGGCTTTTTATCAATTTCATAGCATTCTCTCGGATATCCCAAAACTGACCGACACGGAGATTGTCGTTGCTGAGGATCTCAAAGGCATTCAAGTGTCTGGAAGGAACGAGAATGATATGAAGATGTGGCAAATATCCCACTGCACTAGAAAGGCTCAACCCTTCTTATCGAAGGGCTTGTTGAAGTATGTGCAGTGGCATATGCGTGATGATAGGAAGATATGATGAATCTCAGCAGAATGCACAAATCTTTGGTACGTGATCCATTCCTGTTTCAATCCTTATCTCGTCCACTACTGATACCGTAACAGCTGAGCGTTTAACAATTCCTAGATAATGAACATGGCAATCTCGCCGGAAAACAGCCTGTCCACTCGCTTCTAGATACATTATTAGTTACGGCGATTTGAATCAAGCCACCAAGCACCGCATAATCACAGCCCTGCTTCAAGTCCTTTACTAAGGCCCTATGACGATTTTATGCTCCGTCTAGCCAAGGATATCATCGGCAGAATGGACGGCTGGACACCGAATTTATAAGGTTCTGCTGCCCTAGGCTCTTGGAGGATTGGATGCTTTTTATTTCCGGTCATGGCAGCTTCCACTTTAGCAATTTCTTGGGGTCTGTGTATATCGTTTGCCTTCGCCGATTTCAATCATAGGCATTGAAATCTCTGTCAAGCCAGCTGGCTTGAGGGACTGGCTTCGGAGAAGAGAAAAATATCAGTTAGATAGCAAATCAATAAGGCAGAGAACGCTCTGATAACTAACACAAAAACAATTAATCCGTTACAGTTCAGGTATCCCATATCTCATGTCAACAACAGGTATAATATAACGCAGGTATCACAGATTCCAGCCAAATTCAGTAAAAGTATCAGTCTAGCCAACCCTTGGTCTCGGTCCCGTCACGGCGAAGAATTCCTGCGGCCGCACGCTGAACGCCCCGTTATAGTTGACGCCGCCGTTGGCCATGGTGTACTTGGTGTCGGCGAACTCAAATTCCACGTCCTTCAGGATTGTGACGAGAGCCATGAATGACCATTCCCAGGCGTATTGCGTGCCGAGGCACTTGCGCTTGCCGTTGCCGAAGCCTTTCTTCACACCTGCCGGAAGCTGCTCGTATTTCTCGCCGAACATGCGCTCAGGCTTGAAGGCCTCGGGGTTTTCGAAGACGGCGGGGTCACGGTTCACGGCGGACAAGATGGCGATGAGGGGTTGCGTGCGGGGAATTTCGTATTCGCCGCCGGCGAGCAATACGGGGCCTTCGCCGGTGGGAAGAGGCTCGATGTTGAAGCCTGGAGCGACGCCGGAGAGACGGAAAGACTCGCGCAGAATGGCTTCGCAATAGGGCAGGCGGGCGAGATGGTCGTGTTGGAGCTCGCCCGAGGGCCCGCCGACGACGTTGTCGATTTCCTCGCGCGCCTTGGTGATCTCGTCCGGGTTCTTCATCAGGTAGTACATGGCGAAGGCGATGAGGTTGGGAGCGGTGGCGCTGCCGATGAAGATGTTGATGATTTCGTCCAGGACCTGGCTCTCCGTCAGGGATTTGCCGGTCTGGGGGTCCTTGCCGTGCAGCAGGGCGTAGAGCATGTCCTTCTTATCGGTGGGGTTCTCTTGCCGAGTCGCGACGATGCTGGCGCAGTAATCGCGCATGGTCTTAATGTCGTTGTCCCACTTGCTCTGGTGGAAAAGCCAGGTGAGGAACTTCGGACGGGCGGCACGCTTCATCGATTCTCTTGTGGAGCTATCCATGGCCTTGATGAGAGACGGTTCCGTGCCCTCCATGCAGTGTACTCGTTGGTCGAAGAAACACAGCATATTGGCAGCATGGTTCACTCGGTCCAAATCATTTGTCACGTTGACGCGCTGTCGAGGGTTGGCAGTCCACTTCCTGACCAGATCCTTGGACGTCTCCTGCATGCCCGAGAAGACATTGGCGACAGCCTCCGGCGAGACGAGCGGGGCCATGATTCGGTGTGCAATCCCCCAACTCTCCTCATCATGGAATGAGGTGAAAAGACTGTCCTGAACAGCATCGCGGATCTCGACAATCGGGCCGGTCACGCATTTTCGGAAGCGCTTCTCGTCACAGATCTCCTCCAGAAGGGCAGCGCCCGTCACGAACACAATGTCTTTACCAAGGATGGTGATTTTGAAGATGGGACCTAACCAGAGAAGAAGGATTTAGCCATCCGAAGGGAAGGGGATCCATCACCGAATGACTTACGATAATTGGTCGACAATTTATTGAACGAGCCCCAAGGGTTGTTGCCATCGAGGTCAAAAAGATTGCCGAGGATGGGCAGACCTTTGGGTTTGGGAATCGGGGTCGGCATAATGCTCCGGACAGGATCAAAAGACAAATTAGAGCAAAGTTAAATCGAAGCCGTAAGCAACGAAAGCAACCAAGAGAGAAGGGAAGGGAGGGAAGGGAAAGAGGGATCAAGGGGAGAAGACGGAGAGCACAAACAGCGAGACCAGACAAATTTAAATCCCCACATCATCAACATGCTGCTGCTGCTGCTGCTGCTGCTGCTAGTTGTCTTTCATCATGCATGAATCCCCATTTCCCTTGCCCGTGCAACCACCCATCAGCTCCGCAACAATTGTGATTTGTGCTAAGGGCGCTCGCTCCCTTTGTGGCTGCAGATCTCGGCTCAGCTGAATCGCGCCGATTCAAGCGATGATCAATTCGATAGTCGGGCCATCTGGCTCCCTTGGGGGGTCCACTTGGCCACTCTCAGTGGTCCCAAAGGAGGATCGATCATCGCACAGATCATGGTTCGTCTGGAGAGTGGGAGCTTCCTTGCTTGCGGTGGGCCCGACCAATGCCATTCAGAGTGGATCGATTGTCAGCATCGCGGGTCGCGATTTGAGTGCGAAAGGGAAATAAAGGGGGCTGGCGGTGAAAGGTTTTGATTTTGACTGATCGGGGCTAGGCAGTGGAATATAATTTGAGGATGAGAATCAATCCCCCACCGATGGCTGAAGATGGCGTCCCCAGCAAGTGGAGTTGTCAAGGTGGGTTTGCCGCAATCTTCAGGGAAGGAAGTGAGCGCAGCGTGTCTACACTGCAGAAACGAGGGAAAGAAGAACAAAGATTAGATAAGCCACCCGGTGACCGTCAGGAGCAAATCTGTAGTTAATGGAGGAACGTCTGCTCAAGAGACTGGCACCAAAGCATCGAAAAGTATTCCATCTTCCCCGCCACACCGGTCTCATGCGCTGGGCTGGCAGAGTACGCGGCCTTCGCTCCTGTAAAGTTTTTAATATTAGCCAGCGAGCAGAGCACACTAGAAGTAGAAGATAACGACACATGCCAGATACCTCCCAGCGGGGCCCTCTCTTTGCTATGACATCACCTGCGTCTGCAGTCCCTACGAAAGGGACATATGAATGGAAGGCTTACCCGAAATCCTAATTGATTCGATCCATGGACCAGACAATCTCAAGTATCTCCCTCTTTGGGAATGGGGACAAGATCGTGCGACGTGCGTGTAGCCTGGACTGTGCTTTTTGGTAATTAGAGAGATGGTGTAGAAAGAGTTACTCGCTGCTTCAGCTCTGGGTTAGGTGTTCCCATTATGAAGGTATCATAAATCCCCATGCCGCGTTCAAGCTGAAACCTGGATATGGGCGACTCATAAAATTCTCATAACCTTATCATCACTCGATCATCACTCGATCATCACTCGATCATCACTAGATCATCACTAGATCATCACTAGATCATCATCAGCTTTTTCTCGGCTATATAAAAGTCAACCAATCTCCAAAACTTCTTCACCACACCAGACATTCTAGCATAGCTTCTAATGTTCTACTCTGATTATTGTACTGTCTTAGTGGTCCTTGACGAGATGACTTCCATTTCCATTTCGTCCGAGACCGGCGCTGATTCTCTTTCGTATGATGAGCTCATACAAGCTATAACTGAACTCGCACGAGTTCGGGTCGAAGCCGAGAGATATTCGATGTGGTTGGTTGGAATTATGGTCAAAATGTTTTGTTTCCTTCTCCTGTCCCCTCTTATCGTTGGCTTCTTAAACCTACTTTCCGGTAAGACTATCCCGAATTAAAATTCTAGCTTGAAAAACACCTGACCCTTCTCGTGGAAAAGAAACTCACATACAAGCTACAGAAAGTGCTTCGACTGCATCGAAAACGACCGGGGCCAGCAACTCGAGCCGCGATACCAAACCACACCTCAGACAGATAACCGACCACAAGAACACTCGCCGAGACTCTCCCTGTGCGTGTCTGACTATGTCGGGCAGAAATATTCCTTGCCCACAGCACAGATCATGATACAACCATGTCAATTGGCTCCGCTGCTAGAGCCGAGCTCAGACAGAACAACAACTATTGGGAAGCCCGCAGAGATATCGAGTGTGCGGGATCCATTGCTGGGATAGCCAAGGAATGGTAGAACGGCCATTTGCTTTCCTTGGTCCAGGGTTCTGGGTCTAATACTGGGTCTATTGCTTTTGGCTTGATGTCTGATATGGCGTGAATCTCTGTTTCTTGAATGCTCCTCCTAGTAGCATACCAGATCTAGATATTTTATTTTGTGCTGGGGTTTAAAATTTCCGATTTTTTGAACTGCTTAACTTTTACGTAGATAGTAACTGTAGGTTCTGTGAGCTCGTAAACACGTTTACTTTTGGCGATTCCGAAATATCCATCAAGCATGTACTACACTGACTGAATCTGTTGGACTGGGCTCCGGAGGTGTAGATGTAGCGTACAAGGTGTTTGCAGCAGATTTTATAGATCTTTCTTCGCGAATACACCTTGTTAGTTAGCTGGCTGGTTAAAGAACCTTGGGGACTTAATGCAGACATCTGCGAATATTGAATGTTAAATATAGTTAGATCAAAGGGCGAGAGACCAAAAGAAATATCTCGAACCTTGTCAGGCAACATATGTAATGAATTGATGAATAAATCATTTATTAATATAATGAATCTATCTGCTGGCTCTCTCCTTTCTTTCAATCCACTAGACAGCCAGCTAAGTCTAACAAGCAACTTAAAGGGTAACATGAAATGGAACCAAAAAATATATCAATATTAATATCATCGAGAAATGTTTGGAGGGAGAACAAGATTAGAAGGCAGATCCGTCAACTAGTGGTGCCACCTTATCCAGTAACAAATTCTTGCGGAGCATGTGTACCAGGAAACCTGGAATCTTGAAGTTCCCTAGGTGGCCGGTGCCTGTTTTGCGGCCGATTTGGAGACCGAGACCTATCATGTATTGCATTAGTTGATGGGTCTGATTACTTGAGATAGGTAGAGGAAGAAATGAATGGGGTAGTGCAAGAAAAAGCAAGACAAATGACAGATGAGGTAAGGGAGGGAAGATATGAAGGACCTACCCTTTGGACCCAGTTTGTACTCCACTGGCTGCTTTCCACCGAGCACTAAGACGATATTTTTTGCCAGGTGAGTCGACTGCTTGTCGACGAACATGACCTGCGGGGGTTCGAGGTTCGAAACGTCCCCAATGGCAAAGACGTTTGGTTGTCCGCGCACGCGGAACTGCTGGTCCACTTTCACGAAACCCTTCTCGTCAAGGTATGAGGCGGGGATATAGGAGCTGTTCGGCACCACACCGTAAGTGGGGATGTACATGTCCGTGAGGATCCTTTCGCCGGATGAGAGAGTGAGTTCTATTTGGCCGGAAGAAGTGGGAGATGATGAGATGACTCTCGTAGAGAATTTCACTTCCACGGCGAGTCGATGGAGGATGTCGCTTGCAACCTTGGAGACGCTAGGGATGGCGGAGTCGAGAACTTGAGTGGCGGGTGTGAGCTGGATTGTTTGTTAAAGTCAGCGGGTGATGAGATTCTGTTGTGGAAGAGAGCGAAGTATACCAGGATGGTTCGCTTTTGTTTCCCATACTCGAACGCAAGCTCACCAGCAGTTTCGACGCCCGTGGGTCCGGCGCCGCCGATAACAATCGTCTTTGCCTTCTTTACTTGTTCCTGGTAGTCATGTAGAGCTTCCCTGGTCTTCTCGGTGGTGTCAAGAGTCTTGAACGGGATGTTGCCGGCGTGGCGCGACCCAGTCGCAAGGACTAGGTAGTCGTAATCGAGTGTCCGCTCGCCGGATTCGTCTATGATCTCGACCGTCTTGGTTTCAAAGTCAAGACTCTGCGCGCGCCCGGTGATAATCTCATATTGGCTGCTATTATACTGTTTGAAGCCCGCCGCGATGGGCAGGAATACTTTCTCATCGCTTATTTGGCCGGGGAGGATTGCTCGGGGGGCGGCGACGTTCCAATAGAAATGAGTGTTAGGCGAGACGAGAGTGATCTTGACTGGGCCAGTCTTTGAAAACTGCTTGAGAATGCGATGGGCAGTGCTGATCCCCCCGAAGGAGCCACCTAGGATGACGATCTTCTTCATTGGTCCGGTTGCCGGTGGAGGAGGAAGCTCAGCGAAATAGTTGATAGTGAGAAAGTGAAAGACAGTAGTGAGACCTTGTTGCACGATGCTGGCGAGCAGACGGATAATATATACCATGATGAAGACTGCAGGAGAGATGAAGAGTGACAAACGTCAGGAGAGGAAGTCAGTTATAAGTCCTGTCAAACAAGACAAATGCCTATGGGCCTATCTAGATCCGCGGTGCCTGAGGCTAGTGGGGAAGCCTGAGGGATCGGGCGCCAATCAAGGTCTGTGACGCGGACCGCAGCCAATCAGCGGTCTGAGCGCCCTCGCGTCTGCCGCAGTCATAAACCAATGACAGGCCGGAGCGCCGAAACATGAACCTACAAGGAATCCAAAACCGACGAGAGGCGCCGAAAATTCTTCCTGCAACCACGGAAGTCTCGTTCCAAGTCTGTGTTTCACCACGAATGGTACTGCTAAACGCGCCCGCGGCCAATGGCAGACAGCCTGCTGATTAATAGTGTCATTGACAAGCACGCTAGCGCAATTGATCTGCGCCTGGCAACAATAAGTGGCGATGATAAATCATTCTCCTATCCCAAGAACGAGACTGGGATATTACTAAGGACATTATGCGATGCTTATTTACCCCTTTCAATCCATTTATCAGCCCTTTTGCTAATCATTTCGTAATGTCTTGAGACCCCTGATTTCTATGACTCCCAACTTGGGCCGATCGACGGATACACAGGACTCAATGAAGTAGAAGGTTGTTGGTTAGATCCAGAGTGCTTGCCCATGTGAGGCCGAGAGGGTCCTTTCTTCTCCTCCAAATCTCTTCTAGAACGGGTAAAACTTTCCCTCGATGCTCCAATAACGGATCCAGCAATATCGGTGACGAGAAGACACTCCGGAAGAACTGCTCGTCTTCTGGTCGGGCGACGCTGCCGATTACATACAGCGGCGCGACTAAGCTAGGTAACACATTGGGCGGAATCTGGGTCTGGAGGATCCGCATGGCCTCTGAAATCGTCGGGCCTAGTAGATCCAGGGCCTGGAAATCGCGCGTGACAAGGTGGAGATATATCGATGCCATACATGCAAACACATGGGTGACGAGGGTGCACGGGTCCAAGATCGCATTGAACATCTTCGAATTCCCTTCTGAGAGACTGAACCCTTCCAAGCCTCCTTGAGCCAGGCTACACTGGATCTCCCGCTGAATATCGTCAATCATCTGTTCAAATTCCGAGCACATAGCATTGCCATGCTGCAAGGCCTGCACTTTGTGCGCATGCAGTGCAGAAATGCGACCGATTTGAAGCATAGCCCAGTTTTTGCAGCCCATGATGCCCTCAAGCTGGATCTGCGCATCCGGTCCGATCACAGTAGCATGACAGGATAGCAATTCCGGTGCGGTTCCTGCCGTGATGGAAGCGATAATGTCCAGCCAAAGTATCGTGCCCATCAGAAACCTGAACGAAGCCACCTGCTCTGTCACTACAGGCTCTCCTTCCGGTAGAGGAAGGTCGTCGACTAAGATGTGCCTGGACTTTCCCTCCATTTCGAAACAGCTGAAGTGATGGTCATGGGCCGCTGATACCATGTTCGTCGCTGCGCGAAGATGTACCTTCCATACATTCCCTTGTCCCGTGAACAGCTTTCCGAATGATCAGTAGAATCTCACAACCTGTAAAGAAAAGAAAATACCTCAAAGAACACCAACTGGACGACCGACGCCGCAATGCCCAACCCCTTACTTTTATCCGGAGACAGCATCTGCAAAGACAAACTGGCAGCTTTCAATGCCTGTTGAAACTCCTTCAGGCAGATCTCCAAATGCTTCTCCTGCTCCACCAAACCAGCCACCTGGCACGGGTGGTGGATATTAAATACCATCTTCCGGCGATGGTAAGAACTGACCGCGAGAGTGGCATGATAGAGAGGTTTTGTCCGAAGTAGTAGAGCTAGTAACCAGCCTCGCCCTCCCTCAAAAGGCCCGGGTTTATACATCGGATGCTGTAGCGGGAACACATTATCTAAGAAGTGCATCAACAAAACCGACTCGGTCGCCGATGAAGGGAATATAGATTCCGCTATCGATTTGTCCTGAGTAGCCTGGGACGCCGGAGAGCTCTATAAAAATATATCAGAGGATTTTCAATGGCATAAATGTCACACTCACATCCAGCGCACTTAGCAGCACGTGAGCTGCCTCGTCCTGCGAGAAGCCATTATCCGAAGGAGGATTCACAACATGCGTGCCATTGGAGATAGGACTAGATGAGGAACTCTCCACCGAGCCATTCATCGGCTTCGGCGCAATCTTAGCGACCGCACCAGATCGCCTCGGGAAGACCACGGGAACCTTGCGCCGAGACGTGCGCTTGACGGTCTGTTTGAGGTCGTTGGCGACGGCGCGCTCCTGGTCGCCATGATCCATCCACTCGGGCTTCGGGCCATATCCGTAGCATGGGATGGAAAGCGAATTACAAGTCGAGCAATAAGGCCGGCCCTCGTCGCATTTTTTCTTGCGCAGGCGACACGTCCAACAGCCCTGCTTATTGCGGAGTAGAGCTTTCATAGTGACTAGTTGGAGAATTTATCGGCGGGCCCGATAGGATCTTAGCGATGCGATGTATGTAGATTGTTGCAGAAGTATGTGTTGGAGCTAGAGGGGTCAGTAAAATGTCCGCATCCCCATTTGACAGTGAAGCTCAGTCGTTGGTAAGCTTGAGGGAACAAAGCCGGGGTTGAGACTTAAGCCAAGCCAAGCGTTCTGGTGGCGATGGGTGAGCCTTTTAGTCAGCGGGATTGATAAAGATGGCAATGCCAGTAGTTAATAATGCAGTCATATTATTTACACTTCTTAGTCTTCCAATTTTCTTTTCCTATGAATTAGGGCATAATCCTTCTGTGGAAGAATCAGGTGCTTTGAGCAATCCGCCAAACCCTCGCTAAAGGCAAGTTCCGAAAGCCTTTATATGCAGCGGAAGATTCCATGAAAATAAGCGGTATTCGTCATGAAATTGGCCATGAAGACCACATGATATTAAAGATAAAAAGGGCCTTCCTATCCTTTAGTTAGTATTCGAAAAGAGCTTCAATATGTCAAACAATTTATTTATTTTCTTCCCTTTTGGCAGCCTACCCCTGGCACCTCAAATTCCTACAGGTTATGAGCCCGGAGCCTCTATAGCTGCCGAAAGGCCTCTCCTCTTTCTAATTCATCTATTTTAAAGCTATTTACAATATCTGTCCTTGTAGTCAATACTTTTAAAGACTCTATATGTATTCTTAAAGAGCCAAAGAATTAAAAGTTATGAAATATTCGAGTTAAAGGCAAGCTCCGCTTCCATAATACATACAAAATCCTTAATCGCGAATGTTATACTAAAACGATCTCACGAATACTGCTCAGCTTATTAAAGGGCTTAAAGACAAGAAACAATCGCCAAGGAAAACTTTAAAGTATTTCTACTGTGATAAGAAAGGCTATATATAAAGGATAACTGCTGGGATCTCTATCTGGAGAAGAAGCCTGAAAAATATCGTCAGCAAGAATCTACTACAAAAATGACAGAATCCTTTATCTAGTTCTTTTATACTACAATCAAATAAGTGGACCATTATTAAATTTATCTAAATTACTATATTAAGGTAATAAATTATTCAAATCAATCAATCAAAATCTTTTATTTAAATATTCTATATATAAAAATATTTCTTATATAGTCCAGCAAGATACTAAAGTAATCTTATATAGTTAAGTTAATTATTATTTTGTATATTAAGCGAGTTATTTAACTATCTTAAACTAGAAGACGGCAAACGAGCTGCCCAAAACGGCCAAAATTGACACCATTTTTGGCCGTTAATCTGCCAGGCCTTCCGTCACTTCCCCGGTGCACTTATATTCACGCACTGCCAAACACTAAGTGTAGACCTACTTAAATCTCATTTGTCCGCAGCGCAGTATACCTTCAAGACCACTTATCTGGAGGCCGGCTAATGCTAACTTTCACATATTCTTTACTGCGGTTTCCGAAACCAATATGGCGGCCTCTCGGAGATGCCTTTATAAATAGTAGCCACTCGCTCTCGTTCTCTTATATCTCTCTCTTCTTTTTATATATATTCGAGTCTTTAATTTCTCTATTAGATTGATTTCCTAATCCACGACCAAATATTCGGTGCTACAGAGACCTTAATTAAGAACGTTACTTTGTAAATTATTTCGCTGCTGACTGTCTTATATACTTATATGACTTAAAATCATTCCTTGGCATGGACTCATATTTTTGTTGGTTTGAATTTGTGCGCGAGAAATTGGAACAGCCTGGAAAGTTTGAAGGGATTTTATTATTTGAGGCAGCTGCTACATTGTTCCATTTTTCGATCCCACGACCGGGCTTTGCTATGTTCTCTGGAGTACTTTGGTTCATGCATAAGACGAATAAGTTCTGAGGAGGGTAGAGTCTAATTGTGGGGGTTGGGGGGAAGTTAATTTGGGTTATCATGAATGGGACCCCCCCACTTCCTTGAGGATCACTTAATGGGATCTCATCACTTTTGTCCAGACTGCAATCTTTATCATGAGACCGTTGAGAAACTTCGAGAACATGATATTGACAAGCATCACTTGTGTGTCAAGTGTGAGAGATACTTTGCAACCAAGAATAATTTAGAAATGGTATAAGTATCGCGGTGAATGTTTTGTATTTGATGCCGACGCATCTGTCTCTTCGGTACCAACAGAAACATCAAGCCCGAACGATTGAATGCTGCGGTTGCTACAAGACTTTCAAGTCCTTCTTTGGAGTCCTGATCCATCTCGAGTCTGAGAGCTGCCTATCAAACATTGCCGAGGAAGAAATTGATAAAATAGCCCACGAATGTTATCAAAATAGGAAGTATATCAATGAAGGGCTTAAAGATGGAGGCTGGCTTTATAAATGTTTCTTACTGCGAGATAGAGTTCTCAAAGCTCTTGGGACTTTATCAACATGTAGAAGATGTTCTATCTTGTTCTTTTCTTCTCAAGGGGTACGGGTGTTTGGCCAAATTGGAATGTTTCATAGCTCGCAGTCTCGGGTAATAGTTGAAAAAGGGTTCTCCGGTTTTCGGTGTGCTTCTTAACGCCAAAGTCAACTAGATTTTCGGGATCAAGTTAGCTTATGTTGTTACGGTAAATCCAACTATGTCTGAAAAGCTATCTCTGAAACTGTCTGGACCTTTCACTGTCTCAGAACACGAATTTGATCATCTTTGGGCGTTTATGAAGTTGTTTGTTGGGTCGGAGTTTGATCTTGGGGAAGTGCTGGGTGGTCCTGGCTGTTGACCCTCAAGTGTCATTGGCCACGAGCCCCGGTTCCTGCGGCCGTTTCTGCCTTCGGTCTTCCAAATTAAAATATTGACACATGCTTACTGCTAAGTGAATGAAGTTGCTAGTGCATATAAAGCATGGCTTACCCATGCTTCGTATTATAATTCCAAGCTACATACCTAAGGACTGCCTAAAAGTGAATACATCTATATTCCCTCCCGTTCTTTCAAGATCAATACGCCGTTGCCGATCAAAATGTTATCAGAGTATCATAAGATATAGCCGCAGAGAACGAAAGACTTTATAACTAACTAACATCTAGTATTATGCAATCCGGGACAGTTGAGTTTATTATTAACAAAAACCGAAAGCGGTTCACAATTCACATTGCGTTGGCAAGCCTTTTCCCCAGCGAGATACTGAAGCCCCCCATAAATGACAAAGTAAATAAGATCGATTTTGGCCATTATTATAAATTCGTATATTGTAGTAATTACTCTGTTCCATTGTCTACATCCAAGCTCCATAAGACAGATAACAACGCATCTAATTAGACTGTATCGAAACGATAGGACCCTTCACACCTTTCTAAAAACATTTTCCATCCGACACCACTTTATAATATTAAAGATTATTTAATTGAGCAACTGGATCCTTCATCCTGGTATAGAGATGAAGATGCTAAAAATATCAACCCTATAAAGTATTAGACGGAGGTCTTTTTAGCTCATGCTCAAATATATCGTTTTGCTCACCAAACGAACTGGACCTTATTATACGCTTTGTCTCTATACCAGCTCACTCGATTATTAGAAAACTTCATCGTTTCTGAGAAGTGCACTCGGAATATTATAAGTCTATTAAGGTTTATCTTTGTCGAAAGCGAACAAATGCAGAATATTCAAAAGGTATTGAATAATTACACGATGTAGAATGTGGAGGTTCTGATGTATAATATCGAATTTCATACTCTTCTTAATAACGTATCTTCGCTGGAAAAGATCATTTTCCGCTCGATATGGAAGTAATCATTTCAATAATTAGACTAGAAATCAAGCACAATCGTTATCCTAGATTAGTATATCCTCTTATGAGTTATCATGGGCTACTGAATTCACAAGTAGCTTTACAGGGTTGACTTTGTTGTAGCTGGATTCTTTCTATAATGGCTTAAATAAGTTTCCTGTTTATGATGAGGTGGCCAAGGGCCCATTTTCTGAGCCCGCTTATACTGAAGAGTCGGATCGGCGGGGCACGAACTAGGTCTTTTATTAACAGGAATTTTAAGGCATGTTTCGGGTGAGTACATTTGTTGTCAAATGCGCTCTCCGGTGGGCAGATATCTGGAGACATTCCATTCAATTTGACGTTATTTTCTTAATCCCCAGGGCCGTTTGATTTTCACAGTAGTCCACATGTTCATGGGTTACCATAGTGATTTTGCTATCGCAATTGCCATCGTCAAGTTTTTCTGCGGTTTTGGGTTCATTACAGACGATATTGTTCTCAACTCCATTTCCTGGCATAGACTCTGCAGCTGAAGTATGAATTGGTGGCAGTTCACACTGTAGGACAGATAGTTTCTGAGAGTAAGCCAGTACTATGGTTTTTGCAAGGAATTTATCAAACTCTGAGCTGTTGCCGAATCCCTCGAAAAACTCCTCTTGTTGAAATATCCTATCGTCTGCATCGAAGGCTGCCAGAATTCTCGCGGTAAGATAATCAGAATACCAACCGTCTTTTGTAATTATAGCGAAGTTCTCTCGCGCCAGTGAAATGATTTCAAATATGATGAGATTTGAATCAAACGTTTCCATATATTGTTTTGCAAGATCCTCCAACGCGTCTAGTCTATACGTCACGGCTGCACGATACGCAAGGACGCACCGGGTATATTCTCTCGTTCGTTTAGGTTGATCATAACCGGACGATATCTTCACAGTCTGGAAGTTACCGGTATAGAGGAAATGCATCAAAGTGTGCCCGATATCTTCATCCACATCTGAAAGCGTGATGGTTGCAAATATATTCTCTTCTTGCATGCCGTAATAATGATAACCCGATTGTGGGCCAGTCTGCAAGCGAGTCCGTAGATATGGAAATTTATCGACGAGGGGCCTAGGGATAGTATAACATTTCTTGCTAGGACCAATCAGGACTGTCACTGGACGGCCCTCGTATGGACTTATAGCATCGATTAATTAGTCCAATTGCAGATTGCATTACAGCGATAATGCTACATACCAATATTCAGGCTGGGGGTATTCCTCGATATCAGGATCGTCCACATGTGCAGTTTCAGCAGTTTCATCCTCAGGTGCAGTTGTAACTATTTCATCGTCTGCCGGTACCATTTCTGTATTATCAAGTTGGCGCACATTTTGGTTCGTCTTTATCTTTTTTGACCTGGCCTTTTTGGCTACCATGGTTCTGGTTTCCAGGTCGCGGATGCAGCGAGAAATATCCAAATCAACCTGTGACTCAGATACAGAATCTGCTGGGGGTCTTTATGACAATTCATGAGGCTTGTTAGGCGGGGTAAATCTGCAGGTGACGTGCTGCCCAACATGCGTTTTTACCAATCATCAACCTGCACACGTTCAGTTTTCTTGATTTCAGTATGATTCGATGACGATAGCCGCCTCACAGTTTCCGTACTAGAAATGCGACAAAATTTCTTGCAGTCAAAGTCAAAATATCTCATCATCTGTTTCTTGATTTGTACCGCGCAGTATGGTGCCCAGAAAATATCCAGTACCTAGGCCATTTCCCTACGATAACGGTGGATCAGACGAGCGAGAGAGCATTGAAAACTTGGGCCCATTTAATTATGACTTTCATACAAGTCCTGCCTAAGACCACAAATACAGCTATTATTGATGTCTAGGACAATTTAATTATGGGTAACTGACTACTGGTCATGGAGAAATGATGAGAGGACGCTAGGGCCGCATCCTGTCTGTACTAATAGAGGATGCGTGGCAGCCAAGCACCCGAAAATATTCTGACGGGGGAGTGGATTCTGTAGGAATTTTAGGTGCCAGGGGTAGGAAGGCCCTTTTTTATCTTCAATATCATGTGGTCTTCATGGCTGATTTTATAGCGAATACCACTTATTTCATAGAAGTTTTCGCTACATATAAAGGCCTTCGGAACTTGCCTTTAGCAAGGGTTTAACGGATTGCTTAAAATATCTGATTCTTTTATATACTATCTTAATCTGATAAATATAAAGCTATATAAAAATAGTAAAATATAAAAAAACTATTAGAAATTATTAGAAATTCTTTTTATATAAAATATAAGATAACTTATTTCATTAAGTAACTTGCTCAGTATATAAAACAATGATCAACTTAATTATATAAAATTATCTTAGTATCTTACAAAATCACGCAGGGAGCACTTTTGCATGTAGAATATCTAAATAGAAAATTTTATTAGTTAATTCAAATGATTTATCGGCTTAATATAGCGGTTCAGATGAATTTAGTGACAGTCCGCTTATTTGATTATGATATAGAAGAACTAGACAAAGGGTTCTATTATTTTTACAGTAGATTCTTGCTGACGATTCAAATGATTCATCGGCTTAATATAGCGGTTCAAATGAATTTGATGACGGCCTTTGGGCGTTTTTGCAAGTTGGGCAGTATCCGTGAGAGCGATTGAGGATTTCATAAGCACCATAGAAGCGGAGCTTGCCTTCAACTCGAATACTCCATAACTTCCAATTCTTTGACCCTTTAAGGATGCACATGGGGCGTTCAGAATCACTGGCTGCAAGGACGTACATCGTGAATAGCTTCAAAATAGATGAATCAGGAAGAGGAGAGGCCTTTCGGCAGCCATAGAGGCTCTGGGCTCATAACCTGTAGGAATTTTAGGTGCCAGGGATAGGAAGGCCCTTTTTTATCTTCTCACGCTACAGATCTCTATAGCATAGGGCCCACCTGAATCAAAAACAATTTTCGTTTCGAATCATCATATCTGAGAATGTGTACAGCAGACGGGGATTCAAATTGCGCACAATTTGCTCCCGGCTTTTGTCCTCTCCATCGTGGCCCATAGCAAATTTCGCTCCGAGGCGTTTGAGCGTGACCTGATATTGAAACCCCCAGGAACCTGATATGCACCAAGCTTCTTTTTCGTCCGCCTCAATTTGACCCCCATGGGCTCTCTTTCGCCGCCGTCAAGGCCCTCGCAGTCTGCATAGAGATTGGGACTATCTGAACTTGAGATAACCGGATCGGCGTAGATATGAACATCGCCCGATGTTGGCAAATCCTGATTTTGGATCGATCCAACAACGGGTACCTGTATGTCTTCCTGAGGCTATTCACAGACGACATAGTTGCCTAGTCAAGTAGGAATGGGGACGTCACCAAGGTGGGCATGTCAAGAACTCACTAATCCTAACATATTTTTTGGAACCACATCGCCGATTGTCCCCCATGTTTATGATACCATTTAGGAAGTAAATATACTGGTCAAAATTGCTGACAAGACTCTGTGCTTACTTCCAACCACCTCCTCCATAGTTCATTACAACAGTGAAAAGAAACTACCTCTACATCAAGAGGAGCCTCAACCAATGCATGTGCACGCATACATAAAGTTCTAACCTACCTACAAATTCCAGTAACGCTTGGTCGAACCTTACGTCGTAGGACGTAGGCCCGCCCCCTCCCCCTTACATCCGGAAGACGCCACCTACGTTCCCGAAAGCCAAATCCAGATTGGCTCGAGCATCGTTTCTCGATTCGTTTGTATGTGATCCTTGTTGGCGTCCCGAGAAGGGGGTGACTTTTATTGACTGGTCAGATTGTTTGTTCGACGGAGGGGTTGGTTCTGGTTATGGAGTTACAGACTGGAGTACCATAGTAGTGGTTAAGGTTGGGTTGGTTAGACTACTATCCATCTCTCCATGTATCCATCATTTATTAATTGTCCGAGTTTATTTCATTGTTTTTCATATTTCTCGTTTTCTTGGGTTCTGGTGTTCTACCGTTTGTAGGATCAGATCGGAGATAGAGTTCGGGTTATTGGTTTCTATCGATTTTTGCCAGAGTTGTTGTGTAACGTTTCCATCTGTGGGATTCCGTGTCCGCGTCCGTAGACATACAGGGTTATCCGTAGTTCTAAATGGGCTCGCTCCTTGCTTGCATGCATCGCCCTTTTTCTTATATTATTTGTTTTTTCTCTGTTGAAGGGGTGAAAGGGGTTAGGAACTATGTAGTAGATAAGTGGGCGGTTACGGATACTTGCTCGAAACTAGCTATTTACCTATCGATTTTGATCTATAATTCATATTGGATTGGTTCGCGTTTGGATGGTTGGACAGGTATTTGGAGGTGGGAAGATAATCACTGGAGGTCGGTTCTGACTAACTTATTTAGCTCCTCGTATGAAGAGATTCTAGACTGAGGACTCGGTGTCCTCGGATCTATTATTGGCTTAGATGTTCTTTTTTCGGACGGCTGGGGAGGGCAAGTTGAAAGCTGAAGGATGGGTCTTGGACTCCACTTGTAGATTTCCAGCCCGAATAATGGCATGCCATTTTCCACTTTCCAGCATTCAGTGATCCACTCGGCGTGTGACCGAGACTGTGACACAAATCCAATTTTTTGTCAATTTATCCTTGGACGGAGTAGATATGAAGGTCATCCCCGGGGCAGTATCTACATAGGGGCTAGTCTGAGCAGATCGACCGATAATCGAGTCAGTCCGAAGTATCCAGAGCCTGTCAATTAAGGTAACTTCAAAGTTCAAACTTGTCAGTTGTCGCTGTCCTGTCACGGCACGAAACGAATCGATTCAGCTCGACTTGGGTTGATGGCGCGGCCCACGGACCGTCTTGTCGGATCATCCTTTACCGATCTGAAGACTGGAGGCGAGGCTGAGTGCCGACGGATGGATCGGCTGTGGTTCGTCTGCGTACACGTAGCAAGTGGTTCCAGGGACAGACCGACAGAGGCGATATTTGTGCTTGTGGCGAGTTGGTCTCGTTGGAAATGTATTTGATAGTACGGATAGAACATGGACTAGCGATGTAGTTTTAATTGTCCAGTATCGGTCAGAAAATGAGGGCAACAGAATCATACTACAGACGGGTCCTAGTGCCCTCGTGTACCCCCTAAAGTATCCTCGGGCGGGACAGGCGAAAAGTCCAACGGCTCGATGCGTTTAATTACGATCGGAAAGTCGTGGATTTGGGCCTGTCTGGTAGGTTGACTGCCCCTTTTTTTTTCTGTTTGTTTTTTGAGCCAGTATTATCAGAGTATGGTGCAGAGATAGCGATCGACAGGTCGACACATCTTTGAATTTGGGACAGACAGAGAGAATAGAACGGTTAGAACGGTAGAACCATAACCGTCGACAGGAACCGTAAGGCACCCCGTGTGGCAGGCGAATGGATCATGCAATTGGACTAATTAAATTAAATTGGCCCGATCGCTGGTGGAGAACGGCCAGGAACAAGACCGAGAATATGAGAGAGAAGAGAGAGCGAAACATCCACGTTCCAAGGTCCCTGAACCATCACGTTCCAGTGGTTCGGTCGGGGCTGCATCTGCATTCTATTTCTATTTCTATTTCTATTTTCATTTGTTTTGTTTTGGACTTTGATTCGGCCTGCAGACCACTTTCAAACCGGAATCCAGCCGGTTTGTCTACATTGTTTGACCACAACGCCCTGGATGTCATGTCATGTCAATTCCCATCGGTGGTCCTCCACAGTTCATTCCTGCGGTGGGACCCACTCAACAATCGAAGCACCGGCGGTATCACCATCTTAGTCAAGCTTCCCCATTCATACTGGCGTCGGAGAAGAAAGAAGAAATTGGCAATGGGGACCATCTTGAAACAGAAACCCGAGGCCACATGTCTGACTGGCTGCGTTCTCCAGTAGGTTATTTTCGAACTGGTCGGATTCCCGTCGCCTCGTCTAAATTGATTATTGAAGCTAGGACGGGGATTCTGGCAGCATATTGGATGCACGTCTTCTAGACGGATACTCCGGGTTGTCGGACTCAGTCCCAGACAGACAGGACCGAACTTTGTGGTAACACGGAGTTTGGGCTCCTGTTTCCACTGCTGTCTGCTATTCCCTTCCAGTAGGATCCATGCATGCAATTCTCCGTCAAAAGGCTCGATCCCTGGCTTTCATCCGCGACGAACCGTGGAACAGCAGGTCAAGGTTCCGGCGGTGCGGGCAGCCGTCCCTGTCCTGCATGGACTGGATAAAACGCTCAATAGTATAGTCTCATGAACGGGGATAGAGAGACAGACAAAGACAAAGAGCAGACAGCTCGCCATAGGGAACTCCTTAGAAGGAGGAAGGGGAAGTCCAGCTTGCCGATCCGGGCCTAGGCCTGACTCCAATTTCCCCTGGCGTCGTCGCAAAACGACCAACCGTGGGATGGCGATGCTTTTCAGATGTTGTTCTCCTCTCCTTCTGTCTATTTTAAGCCGCCCAATATTGGGGACATGCCTTTCTCGATCTCGGGGATTTGATGATCAGACAGAAGTACGGTACAGATACTTACTGCATAGTTTTCCCACCCTGTAGAGTATTCTCTGTTTGTCCTGTAGGAGTATAAGAAGCGAGCGTTCCTGGATTAATTACGCCCCTCTTTTTAGCTTCCTCCACTTGAACAGCGTCCGGTTCGCTTGAACTTTGATGCCACCAATGAACTTTAGTGCGGGTTCAGGAGAACGTCCGGAGAGCATCGCGATAGCCTGAGTGTGAGCAGGAGTCTCTAACCCCAGACCTGTCACCGTTGCTTTTTTTTTTTTCTCTCTCTCTCACTCTTTTCCTTTTCACCTTCTCTTGCGTGGGTGTTGTCTTATACCTCTAATCGTTCCCTCCTGCCCTCTTCCCTCTAATCGTTCTCTCTGATCTCTCCTTCTAACCCTAATCCCTCATTCCTTTCCCTCTCTTTGTCCTTTCTGTCTGACAAAATAGGGGATTTCCTCCCATTCCTCGCCGATTGCCGCCGGACGCCAATATCGTGCGACTCCCCCTAAAAAAAATACTCACCAAATTTGCAATCAGAGAATCAAACAAAAGCAGGGAAGAAAAAAAAAAAAATTTCAAAACACACCAAGAAATAACACCAGAATCGAAAATTCTCCATTCTCCTCATTTCATCGATAGAATAAATTCCACGACAAACAATAATTGACCGCATTCACCGCTGATGCCTTACTCTGCCTCCTCCATTCCTTGACCAACCATACCTGTCTAATTCCATACTTCCACGTCGATCCTTTCGCCCAAAACTGAGTTTGCGGCCAGATATCACATAAAAGGGTCATGACGGGCTCGCCGCCTGCGTCGCCTACGGGTGCCCCCCAGCGACCCTTCAGTGCCATCATGCGCACTCCGAGAAGCACCAGTCGCTTGAGCATGAGCTCCAAACAAGGCGGAGGGAGTCGCCATTCAGACGAGGATGGCAAGACTGCTGTTAAAGTTGGTATGTTCATATCTTTATGTCTTTGGCTTTTCCCCCCCCTGTGTTTTGGATCCCGACTGAGTATTTTGGTCGGCGAAACGCCCTACACCGCAACCGCGACTGCTACCATGACCACCTCTCCTTTTTCTGCTCCCCCCCCCCCCCCCCTTTTCTTTCGATTTTCAGATCGATCGCGGTAGCGGAAGAATTACATCTGCACGATCTCTCGCGTCGACAAATAACCATGTGCTGACTGACGCATCTACGTAGCCGTCCGTGTCCGACCGCCTCTGAGACCCAACGACCCCAACTACGAGTTGGTCCCGCAACGTTTCCAAAAGCCGATGGTCCACGTCACCACGCCAACCAGCCTGGCAGTCGATGTCCCGCAGGGTCGCAAGTTATTCGTGTTCGATCGCGTATTCGCCGAGACGATAGATCAGGACGGCATTTGGGAGTATCTGAGCGACAGCGTCAATTCGTTCCTGCAGGGCTACAATGTCTCCATTCTGGCGTACGGCCAGTCCGGTGCCGGGAAATCCTATACTATGGGTACCTCGGGGCCGAATGAGCAGAACAAGTCGGAGGCGATGGGTACGTTGATATCTTTTGGCGGAGTGCTGTTCACAAGTCAGATTGGCTAATGGGATCCGGTGGGCCAGGAATCATTCCCCGTGCGGCGCAGCTTCTTTTCGAAAAACTGGACGGCCCCTCGAAACACAATCGCAACGGCTCGACGGGCCTTCGTACCCCGGCACGGTACTCGATCGGCTCTGCCTCGAGTTTTGGGAGACAAAGCATCGATAAGAGCTGGCAGTTGAAGGCC
Source organism: Aspergillus ostianus (assembly GCA_025592935.1). Classification (NCBI taxonomy): domain Eukaryota; kingdom Fungi; phylum Ascomycota; class Eurotiomycetes; order Eurotiales; family Aspergillaceae; genus Aspergillus; species Aspergillus ostianus. The sequence goes on along the minus strand of JANFQY010000140.1, from coordinate 12,426 downwards.
ACTTATGTGGAGGTAGGGAGATTTGAGCGATTGGGGCCAAACTGCGGTTTTGACTGACTGGCGCAGATTTACAATGAACAATTACGAGACCTTCTCCTGCCCGATTCGACCCCCGCGAACGACCGCAGCACCGTCACAATTCGCGAGGATACCAAGGGCCGCATCATCTTGACGGGCTTGCACCAGGTGAACATCAACTCGATTGAGGACCTTATGGGCGCATTGAACTTTGGTTCGTCAATCCGACAGACCGACTCGACCGCTATCAACGCCAAGTCGTCTCGCTCGCACGCCGTCTTTAGTTTGAATCTCGTTCAGCGGAAATCCTCCAACGGAATAGCCTCGTCCAAGGATAAGCGGATGTCAATGCCAGCAGACGGCTTCCCGGGCGCCGATGCGTCGGTCACCGTCGACAGTAAATTGCACTTTGTCGATTTGGCGGGCAGCGAGAGATTGAAGAACACTGGAGCGTCGGGAGAACGTGCCCGAGAGGGTATTTCCATCAACGCCGGTCTCGCGGCTTTGGGCAAGGTCATCTCGCAACTGTCGTCTCGTCAGGCGGGTTCGCACGTCTCCTATCGGGATTCGAAACTCACCCGTCTCCTGCAAGATTCGCTGGGCGGAAACGCCTACACCTATATGATTGCGTGCGTAACGCCAGCCGAGTTCCACCTGAGCGAAACGTTGAACACGGTACAATACGCGCAACGAGCCCGGGCCATCCAGAGTAAACCCCGCATCCAGCAGATCGCGGATGAGAGCGACAAGCATGCGGTGATTGAGCGTTTGAAGGCGGAGGTGGCCTTCTTGCGGCAGCAGCTGCGAAATGTCGAGGACCATGACCGGCGCAACGCCGCCCCGCAGGAGCGCGGGGAGCGCCAGAACGAGAGGGAGATTGACCTTCAGAACCAGCTGCTGGATTCGCAGGAAAGCTACAACGCATTGAGCCAGCGCCACGCCAAACTGGTTGCCGAGCTGGCTAGAGATTCTGAACAACCGACCAACGTGGATCCCAACGATGTCGCCTCCGCGGTCGGCAGGAGCTCCGTTGAGAGACTGAAACGCTCCCATTCATTCGCCGAGTCTGTCGAGCAGGTTGTCCTGGAGTACGAGAAGACTATCCAAAGCCTGGAATCGTCTCTGTCGAGTACTCGTTCATCCTTGTCGGTGAGTGAAAGTACCCTTCTCGAGCGGGAGACGAAGTGCACATTCGTCGAGACGGTCAATGCGCAACTTCAAGCGCGCGTGCAGAAGCTGCTAGACCGAGAGACCAGCACCGAGACATACCTTCACGAGTTGGAATCCCGACTGGATGGCCAGTCCTCGGGCGAGGAAAAACAGGCGGCGATCGTGTCCGAGCTGCGGAAGGAGCTGGGCCGGGCCCGTGATAGTGAAGCCAACTGCGAAGACTACATTTCCACGCTGGAAGAACGTCTGGCCGAAGCGGACCAGGATATGGAGCTCATGCAGCGAGAGGTGGAACGCTTGGAAAATGTCATCGAGCGCCAGCGCAGCCTAGGCAAGCTGGACAACCTTCTCTATGAACTTGATCACGTCCAGCCCAACGGAAATAAGGACCACGCGGACGCCGAAAACGGATCGCCCACCCCGGTTGTTAAAGGCGCCTACAACCCGCGCAAGAGGGCGACGTCGCTGGACGTGTTGACCGAGGCCGTCGAGACCGCCATCCCTGAATCGGACGAGGGCCTGGTCGAGCCGATCCCAGAAATTGAGGAAGAGACCGCCGTCGCACCCGAACAGGCTGCGGCCGTAGGTGAGGACCTGAGGGCTCTGGAGAAGGCAACGAGCCTCTTGACGCCCGATGGCAAGAGACAAACCCCCAGTCCAACGCAATCGAACGTCGTGGCCGACAAACTCGACACCGTTAGCCAGGAACTGTTCGATCTGCGTATGCAGCACGAGAACACGCTGAGCGACTACGAACTCCTCGAAACCAAATACGAAGAGGCGCTCAAGGCGCTGGCGAAGGCACAGCAAGACACTGCCGACGAGGCTCGTCATCGTGCATCGAGCGTGCAACAGCTCGTCACCCCATCCACCACCGCGTCTCGTCCGGTGTCTTTTTTAGAAGAAAGCAGCAAGGCTCCCGATGCGAAGACTGGAACACAACACTCCTTCTCGCAATCACTCTCATCGGAATTGTCCTTGGTCGGGGAGCCTGCTGCTTCACGGGATACGTCTAATGCCAAGGCCCAGCCCGATTTGGAACAGAACCATGTTGATTCTCCCACGGGTGAGTCCACCGAAGAAACCTCGGCGACTAGCCCTCAGGAGGTCGAGCACATGCGACAACTCCTGTCCGAACATCAAGAAGGTGTCACCATCATGACTCAAAAATACGCCGAGCTGCAGAGCGAGCACGAAGACACTCTCAACCTTGTCGAGTCTCTGAAAGCCCAAATCCAGCGACCCAAGTCTACTTCCCCGCCCACCACGCCGGGATTCAAGTCGCCGGTCATCCGGAGGAAGACCAGCCAGAGTCTCATATCCACTGTTGACCGAGCCCAGCGTTCCTTGGCGGCTCTGCGCAACATTGCGGGCGAAGAATTCGAGCAGCGACCGGATACGATGCAGAACTTCGAGGTTCACCTGGACTCGGCAATGCATGAGCTGTATACCCGCATGGAGCGCATCCAGTCGTTGGAGGCTGAAAACCAGAGCGTGAAGAAGGAAATGGAGATGAAGTCGACCATCATCTCGGGCTTGACTCGGGAGCGATCTAGTTTGCAAGGAGGCGCTTCCTCGGTGGACATGGGTCTGGTATCCCAGCTGCGCGACCAGGTTGTGCAGCAGGAGGGTGTCATCAATGAGCTGAAGGAGGCGCACGAAACCCGACAGAAGGAGCTTCTTGCCGAGATCCAGGAGTTGAAGGACCTTCTCAAGACCCAAGAGGCTGCCGCTCGCTCTCAGGATGCCGGTACCGAGGAACAGTACCAGAAGATCAGCCTTCTCGAGGGCGAACTGGGCGAGTGGAAGAACAAGCACCAGACTGCCGTGGAGTCTCTGCAGTCCTCTGAGCAGCAGCTAAGCGCCACGCTCACCGAGCTTAACAGTGCATTGGCGAATGTGGATGCCATGCGCTCTGAGCGGGCGGCTGCCGATGAGTCGTCTACCGCAGAGAAGGAGACCATCGCCCGGGAGTTGGACAGCGAGAGAGCCCGGCAGCAGGACATTGTGGAGAACCTCAAGCGTGATATCGAAGAGCACAAAGCCACTGCCGGCGTCCACGTGGCTAGAATCGCCTCGCTGGAAGAATCGCACAGCGCGGCGGAGAAACAGCTGTCGGAGCTCCTCGCAGCCAAGGATAATGAGAGCACCGAAGTTGGAGACCACCAGACCCGCATCTCCGAGCTGGAACGCGAAATCGACTCCCATCGATCTCTTGTCGAGTCTCACAAGAAGAGCCTGGGCGCTCTGCAGGAGTCTCACCGACACGAGTTAAGCGAGCTCGAAGCAAGGGCTGCCGCTGCCGCACAAGCGGGGTATGAATTGCAACTGGCGGAGAAGAACACGGAGCACGACGAGGCCATGAAGACTCTGAGAACTGACATCGCTGAATCGCGCGACGAACTGGCCAAACTGCTCAAGATGGTTTCTGAACTCATCAACTCCGACGTCACGGCGGACAACATCGCCGACCAGATCCAAAACATCCTGGCCCAGAAGCAGCACTTTTCCGACAAGTACGCCGAGCTGCTCGACACGAACGAAGATCTTCGCAGGCAGCTGGAAGCCCAGGGCGGCGACTCCGGTCGCTTGGAGGAGCTTACCAAGAGCAATGAGGCCAAAGAAGCCAAGGTCAACGAGCTGGCTCTGTTGGTTGCTACCCTTGAAGACACCCTTCGCCAGAAGGACGACCAAGTCAAGAAGAAGGAAGCGCTTGTTGCTGAGATCACCGCCGAGAGGGAGAAGAGTGTCCGCCTCGTGGAAGAACTCGAAGAGCAAATCACCAGTAGTTTCGATCAGCACCATAACCGTGTCTCTGTCATCCAGCAAGAGCGCGACCAGGCTTTGGAAGACGCCAAGGCCAAAATTGTCGTTCTGGAGAAGGATATCGAAACCTACCGGGTGCGGATCGAGCAACTCGAGGTAAGCTATAAAATGATCCCCGTCAGCAGGGGCACGTCACTAACCTACCCAGCTTCAAATCAAGAACACTTCAGAAAGTTCGCACGACCGCAGCAGCTCCATTACTTCGAACTTGCGAAAAAGCTCCTCGGCTACTTCTCTTCCTTCTCCGCCTCCTGCTATCCCACTACCGCCTCTTCCCACTATTGCTGCTGCTACGAACGGCAGCGTTTCACCCCCGAGCTCGCGCCATACTAGCAAGGAGTTGGTCAGTACTCAGGTTGTTGAGGATCAAGAGGCTCGGATCCGCACGATTGAGAAGCATCTCTATGCCGAGAAGCAGCTCACTGCGACTCTAGAGGAAGCCCTCGGGGATCTTGAGGCGCAGAGCAACAAGGTCAAATCCGACTGCGAGGCCTGGAAGAAGAAGGCGTGGCAACTGGAGGAGGAATTGGGTACCCTTAAGAAGGAACGCAGCTCCCAGCGTCTTTCTCTCCAGGCCGTCGAAGAGGAGAGAAGTGCTCGTCGCGAGGCCGAAGCTGCTCGGGCACAGCTGGAAGAGCGTATGAACGCGCTCAACAAGAAGAAAAAGAAGAGCACTCTCAACTGTTTCTAGGCCGGCCAGCCTTCTTCGTCTTCTTCCTCTTTCTCGTTTTTCCAACTTATCCTTTACACTCGCCCACGTTCCTCCCCTTTCTTCTTTACCTTTCTCCTAAGACACGATGTTCAGCTTCTTTCCTGTATTATGAATTTGACGTCGATTCCCCCTTTTAGCTTCGTTGATACCTTTCTCTGTGTATTGCCCCTTTTATCGATTGTCTTGCGAATTGCTTATTCGTTTTCATTATGATTTTTGCATTATGACTTTTTGCGTTTTGGTTTTTTTTTGTTTAATGCGTGGTGGATTTATTAGCCTTGGCTGATGATCGTGCTCTATGTACATTTTTACCCTATTACCCTGTCGTTTCCCCATTGAATAGTGCATATTATTGCTTAGCCGAGTTCTAAAATTCCGGTCTGCTGTGACCATGTTATGGTATTGCTTTTTCGTCACTGAGTTTGAGTATATTGCGGATACCAATCGTTGATGTTAGTTTTGGTCTGATTCCGTGATAGAGCCGACGCGTACATACATATGACAATAGCTGGTTGATATTTATGTCCTTAGTAGTGTATTGTAATTAGACTTTTGTAAGGATCGTACTTGATTCGACTAGGAATTTTGAAGAATGTCAAAAGACATGCATTCCCACCGACTCCATAGTTATTCGATAGTTAGTGGATGCGTCATCACATGACGTCTAGATAAGTTAGGCCGCGTGTCTCGTTCACCTCCAGCTTAGCTGCGGGTAAGTTAGCTCCCCAATTAAGTTTATCTGTCACCAACACCCAGCAAGAAATGCTCCCCACCACCACGACCACCGATCCTCTTCCCCCCTGAACCAAAGGTCCTCAACACGATATAACTCACCAATTGATCGACGCAGGATGTCCAAAAAAAATATCCCACCCTCCAATGTAATCATCATCCACCCAGACCTCGGCATCGGCGGCGCCGAGCGCCTCATCATCGACGTCGCCCTGGCCCTGCAGTCCCGCGGCCACCGCGTCACCATCTATACCTCGCACCGCGACACGGGGCATTGTTTTGAGGAGGCGCGTGATGGGACGCTGGATGTGCGCGTTCGTGGGAATACGGTCTTTCCGGCTCATTTGGGGGGAAGGTTTCATGTCTTCATGGCGATCTTGAGACAGTTGCATTTGACGGGGAGTGTTTTGGGGGAGTTACGGGATGGTAGTGGCACGGGGGATAAGGATAAGAATAAGGATCAGGATGGCGATCGGGATACGATATTCATCGTGGATCAGGTCCCTGCTTGCGTGCCGTTTTTGAAGACTCTTGGACCGAAGTACCAGTCTCCGTCTCCGTCTCAGGACCAGAAAGGAGGGAAATCCCGCCAGCGCATCCTCTTCTACTGCCACTTCCCCGACCAATTACTGTCCCGACGCAACGAAGGCGGCTCGCTTCTTCGGCTCGCGAAACTGCTTTATCGGTGCCCGTTTGACTGGTTCGAGGGGTGGGCGTTGAGCGCGTCGGATCGCGTCGTTGCGAATTCGCGGTTTACACGCGGGGTCGTGAGCGAGGTCTTTGGGTTGCAGTCGTTGGGAGATGTTAGGGTTGTTTATCCTTGTGTTGATACGGATTCTGGGAAGGGTGATGGGGTTGGGGATGGGGATGAAAAGGAAGGGAAGAGGGAGGAGAAGCTCTGGGGTGGGAAGAAGATTCTTTTGAGTATTAATCGGTTCGAGAGGAAGAAGGATATGGCGTTGGCGGTGCGCGCGTATCATGGTCTTGGGGAGGAGAAGAGGATGGGGACGAGGTTGGTAATTGCTGGTGAGTTTTTCTTCTACTCTCGTTTTGTTTGGCTTGTGTTGTGCTGGATTTGGTGTCTGGGATTTCGGCGTATTGATTTTCTCCGGCTGATGTGGAATATAGGCGGTTACGACAACCGAGTCCAAGAGAATGTGCAGTATCACAAGGAACTGGATGAACTTGCGACTGGTCTGGGCTTACAGACGGCTACGTCGAAAACGGTCGTATCTGCGCTTTCGATCCCCGACTCCATCGATGTTCTCTTTCTACTCTCCGTGCCGACCGCATTCCGCGATACGCTGCTCCTGCAGTCGAAACTGCTCCTCTACACGCCGATCAACGAGCACTTCGGCATTGTCCCCGTGGAGGCGATGCGCGCTGGAATTCCCGTCCTGGCATCCAACACCGGCGGTCCCTTGGAGACGATCGTCGAGGGCGAAACAGGCTGGCTCCGAGACGCCAAGGTGGATGCCGACTGGACAGCAGTAATGGACAAGGTTCTGTACGGCATGAACCAGACGGAACTAGATCGCATGTCTGCCGCGGCCAAGAAGCGCGTGGAAAATGAGTTCTCGCTCACGGCGATGGGCGAGAGTCTGGAGGAGGAGATCGGTGAGATGCTGAGTAGCGAACGTCGGCCGTTTGGCGGCTTCCAGCAGGTCTTTGTGGTTCTGGCTGTGTTGGGCGTTGCGATCGCGATGCTTCTGGCGATGGTTTTGAGAGTTCTCTGAGTAGATTGTTTCTTCATATACCCCTTCTTTAGCAATTGTCATTAGTCAATTCTAGCTGCTCCTGCACTATAGTTCCAGTGTAGAAATCCATATCACCACGTGACCTCGCGCTCACCTCGCGCGGTGACGTCGCGACTCAACACGTGCCTCACACTCTATCACCGACATCGATCCCGATATTCAACCCAAACAATCGCCCTTGGTGGGAAAATCGCCATGCCCGAGGTCATCGACCTTCTCTCCTCCACGCCTCCTCACCCACAAGACCGACCCCCTCAGCCTTCCCGACGACCACCACCAGCAGCACCATCTCCTCTCCGTCCTCCCCCTCTCTCACTCCCCGCTCCCACTCCGACCATCAACGCCTCCTCACACTTCATTCTCTCCTCCGACTTCGACACCTCCCCGATCGCATTCACAGATGACGTCGACACGAACATCGATGCGGAGAACCCGTCCAAACGAAGACGTCTAAGTCAAGACTCGAACCCCGGCGGCGACGGAAGTCCCAAACCTACCTCCCGATCTCCCCGACAGAGCAGCCCGTTCGCCCCGCCACCTCCTCATCCTTGTCATTCTCCTCCTCCTTCTGATCCCTCTCGCAATCGGCTCTTCTTGTTCTCAGATGAAGATTTCCTCCCGTCTCTACCGGCCCTGTCTTCGGAGGGTCCAGGCCCGGAACAAGACCTAGATATAGATCCTTCTCCCGCGCCGAGGACGATTCGACCGATTTTGGATCTTCCAGCGTGGAATGGCGAGTCGGACCCGATTGTTTTTACGTCCTCGGCGCCAGACAATGGGCGGGATAGGGCACGGGCGACGGAGACGGAGACGAGTACGAGGACTATGACAGAAACGGTGACGATTGATGATGATGACGATGACGATTATGCTGCTACTGGTGCTGGTGGTGGTCACGACAATAGGAATACGCCTTTCTACCGAGACCGACGATGCTTGGGACATGACGATATCGAGCCGTTTAGCGATGAACTAACCATTCCGGATCTGAATGAGTTGTTGGCGATGACGACGACGACGACAACTACGGCGGGATTATCGCGGGACGTTACGTATAACGAACGGGGTCCGAATTTATCGAGTAGGACGGCGAATCTACTAGCTAGTTTGGAGACTCGGTCGAAGACGGAGAAAGCGAAACCGGCGACAATGCGATCAGGACAACAAGGCCGGCGGGGTGTGGATGAGGCGGAGGAGATCATGGACGAAGTGGCTGAGCCGCGGAGATCAGGACGGAAGAAGGCAGCGACCTCGACGACGAAACCGACGAGTGAGGAGAAAGACGCGCGCGCGAGAGGGCGAGAGACCGCGAAGGCGCAGCGTGAACAGGATCGACAGCAGGAGAAAGAGCGCAAGCAGAGGCTCAAGGAGGAAAAGGCCCGCGATAAGCAGCTCGCGGCGGATATCGCACAGGTCAATAAGCTGAAGGTCGATAAGAAGGAGTCCACGCCGGAGATGATCGTCGATCTGGCGTCGAGTCTGGAGGGGACGAATGTGGGCAATCAGACGGCGGAGTTCATGAGCAAGCTGGGTGTAGAGTTGACTTTCTTTACGAACGTCATGCCGAATGTTGTGCGCTGGAGACGGAAGGTCAAGGCGAGGTATAACGATACTGCGGGCCATTGGGAGCCGTGTGCGTTTCATATTCGTCAGGAGGAGCAGGTGCTTGTTCTTTTGACGGCGCAGGAGTTTGTCGACATGGTTATCGCATCACCCGCAACGCAGTCTACCGCGTCAACCGACCCACCGGTGGCAGCAACAGTCACTCTAGAACAACATGTTCAGCAACTTAAAAGCGCCTACCCCGGCTGCAAACCCATCTACCTAATCGAAGGTCTCACCAGCTGGATGCGCAAGAACCAAAACTCCCGCAACAGGGCCTACGTCGCCGAAGTGCGTCGTCAAATGGAGCAAGAAATGGCTTCTCAACAACCCTCCTCTCAGACCCCCTCTCAGGCCCCCTCTCAGGCCCCCTCTCGAGGCCGGAAAAAAGCAGCGAATAAACCCGAAACCACGCCCCCGGTCGATGACGACACCGTGGAAGACGCCCTCCTCCAACTCCAAGTCACCCACTCCTGTCTCATCCACCACTCCGCCGCGGCCGCGGAATCAGCTGAGTGGATCAAGAACTTCACAGAGCACATCTCCACCGTCCCCTATCGACACGAGATGATGGAGGGCCGCGACGCTGCGTTCTGTATGGACACGGGGCAGGTGAAGCCGGGGGATACCAAATCCGATACCTACGTCAAGATGCTGCAGGAGGTTCATCGCGTCACTGCTCCAATGGCGTATGGCATAGAGGTCCGATATCCGAGTGTTGTGAATCTAGTGCAGGGTATGAGAAGAGGTGGTCCGGCGTTGTTGGAGGATGTGAAGGTATTCCCCTTGCCTTTCGTACATACAGGTCTACACCTTCGCAAATGTCTGATGACTGACTCTATGGTGATGATAGAAATCAGCCAACAAGAACGGCGCACTCACCGATTCCCGCATCGGTCCGGCGGCTAGCAAACGATTGTATAAAGTTTTTATGGGACTTGATCCTTCATCAACGGATATCTGATACCGGTTGCTTGTTTTAACTCATTTTCTACTATTTGCTTCTAGCGTGCTTGTCTTGTCTGCCTGGCTTTCTTTTCAGGGTTACTTCTTCACTTACGATCTTGTATCTTTCTGGGGTTGGGTTGGTTGGTCTCGTTTTGATATTGCATATTGTATGCATTTCTAGGATATATGGGTAGGCATTATTGGTCCTTTTTTATCGATGGAGTTCTGGGTTCTGGGGATTTCTACAGAACTTAACTGTTCAGATACTAAAAGTCAATTCACAACCGATCTGACACAATTAGAATCGGTGCGAGCGTCGTTGAGCGCTTTAATAACTCATTGCTCGTGTAGAAAGGGCTCTGAAACAGAACGACAGCCCATTTTGGGGATAACATACACTAGATTGTACCCCGTAAACAGAATACTACATACGCCAACATCAACAAGTTGTCTCAGCCTTGAAACTAATCTGCCCTGTACTCGGCCTGGAGTGGAGTTGTTCTCAGTGAGTGGGACGTCCTTCGGCACAGAGGAGACGGTGGCGGAGATCGGCCCCATTCTGGAGATAAACTGAGAAGCTAGAACATCTAATTTAGGCAAAACGGCGGCCCTCTAGATTTTGCCATGCGTTGATTTGCTTCCATTTTATGCCTTCAGCGTTAGTCGACAGCTTGATGCAAACCAAGCAAATTGCCTAAAGCTGATAGGTCTTCGCGGTAGCGCCAATTTATCCGAATCCGACGCCGAAACACAACAGGGGGGGCGGTCTATCGTTGGCTCTGTACTCTGTTCTCGGACCATCTCTGCCTCGCATCATTCTATTCTTGTTTCCATTGCAATCATAAACATTAGGCAACCATGGATTTTGATCATATTGCTGAAAAGAAACAAGAGCAGAAGGCTGCCGCTTGGTTAAAGCTTTGGTCGAGCCGGGGCCCCGAAATCCTATCTATGCAGCTTGCTAGGAAGCATCGACCCGGCAAGACTGTATCGGCGTGTCTATGGAAGAGTGGGGCTTTCAATATATGCTATCGGGTCAGATACGATGACGGGCCAGATGTCGTTGTTCGTATCGCTGCCCTTGGAAGGGCTATTCTCCGCAGAGAGAAGGTCCAGAATGAAGTCGCAACGATGAGGTACCTACGCCAGACCACGTCGTTACCTGTGCCTGAAGTGTTCGGTTCCGGGATCTGCTGGGCAGGTCCTTACATTGTCATGCCGTTTCTCGAAGGTGCACCACTATCACAGCTCCTCAAGGATCCGTTTTCAACAGGCAGGCCTGTCCTGAACCCGCAAATCAGAGATCGGAGCTTGAAGCGGGCTTATCGCGAAATGGCGGCGCTTATTCTCGAGTTGTCCAAACATGAATTTGATTCTATCGGCGCCCTTGAGGAGAAGGAAGGGAGCTTCTTCATCGCCAGGCGACCTCTCACCTTCAACATGAATGAGCTGATGGTGTCTGCAAATTTACCCGAGGACGTTTTCCCCTCACACACATTCAGCTCAGCTACGGATTACTTCGAAGCGCTTGCTACGCAACATCTCGCCCACCTTAGATTACAGCAGCGAGATTCCGTTAGCGACGAGGAGGACTGCCGGAAGAAATTGACCGCTCGTTGTCTGTTCCTGAACATCACAAAGCGGCTCGGTGCGGAGAATGCCCAAGGACCGTTCCGTCTCTATTGCGATGACTTGCGGCCTTCAAATGTCCTGATCGATCTCAACAACTCCCAGGTCTCTGTCTCGGGCGTGATTGACTGGGAGTTTACATACGCTGCGCCTGCCGAATTTACACATGTAGCTCCTTGGTGGCTCTTGTTGCAAAGTCCCGAGGACTGGGAGGATGATCTGAATCTGTTTTTGACTCGTTATTCTCCCAGGCTTCGTGCATTCCTGGAAGTCCTACGCGACCATGAGAACAGGTTGATAGAACAACAACTCCTCTCCGAGTCGCAGCGCCTGTCCCCACTGATGGAACACTCTATGGAGACTGGTTTATTCTGGGTCTGCTTGGCAGCAAGATACAGCTCCATGTTCGACGAGATCTATTGGACCTTCATCGACCATCGCTTTTATGGTCCATTCACATCTCTTGAGGACCGATACAGCTTTTGAGCCAAGACCAACAACGGGAAATGAACAAGCTTGTGAGGCTCAGAACTAACCAGTACGACGATGACAACGAGAGCTACGACGATCACTATCCAATCGATAAGCTCCTTGAATTATGATTATGTGTGTGTGTGCGCGCGTGTATATATAGCATGTTGTGCTTTAGTCCAATGAATAATGGCATTTACGTTTCATTGAACTATGTACCCCCGGTCAGGGGCTGGGGAGAAAGCCTCTCTACGCCCCAAAGAAGCAGTAAAGCGCTTATGAAACGATTCGATGCAAGGCTATGCGGGTGAAAGGCCCGTCCTTCTCAACCACTGGCCAACTTAGTGAATCCAAAGTACACGGTTAGACTGAGTCTCAGCAGGGGGGGGTTGTTTCCCTCAATACTTAACCCCTTTTTACCCCGCCCCAAACACAACGCCAGATTCTCTTTCTGAAGCAGCATCACGAACCTTTCCCAAGGTAGGTGAGGTAGAAGCCCCAACGATGGAATTCATGCTTACTCACCCTATGAAAAAAAAAAAAAAAAAAAAAAAAAAAAAA